>VDFB02273650.1:0-46035 GCA_007258455.2 Sequoia sempervirens | reverse complement strand
CGTGGCCTGTGAGGGCCGGCTTGCATGCTCAGATCCGTTGGTGCATGCCGCTTTTTCCTGGTGGATCGGCGTTGGCTGGTCTTCTGCTTGGGTGGGGGGGCGTTTGTTGTGTGCAGGGGGAGTTTTCTGCTCGTTTTTCTGTCCGTTTTTTCTTCATTCTGGTTGCTGGCGCCTTTGCTCCCTGTTGGGGTTTGGTGTGGGGTTTCTCCCTTGCCTTTATTTGCGTGGGAGCCCTTTGGGACGGGTTTTACTCTTTCTTTTTGAACGACGATGGTTTTTGGAGGCCTTGGTTCTTGCTGCGTTTTGTCCAGCTGGGAGGTGGAAGCTTGTTGCTGGAGGTTGGGTGTGGTTTTCATTAACATGATGGATGGTGTGGAGGAGGAGAAGGGAGACGATATTTTGTCAGAGGCCGGTGTTGGGGCTTCTTCTCAAGGGGGCTTATCTAGGATTAATGGCTTTAAAGTGCATAAGGTGAATGGTTGTCTGGAGAGGGCCCAAGCACGCCCAGTGGTTGTTATTCAGAAGGAGGCGGTGGTAGAAGATCTTGACTATTTCAGTAAGCATGTTTTAATTTGTAAGTTTCTGGGAATGAGGGTTTCCTTACCTTTCCTCGAACCTTGGATTCGGAAGACTTGGAATCCAGAGGGGGATTTTGAGATTCTGCTTGCTGCAAATAATTTCTTCTTGGTGGATTTCTCATGCATCTCTGATAGAAACAAGGCTTTTGAGGGCGGCCCTTATTTCTATAATCAAGTCGGTTTGTTCATTAAACCTTGGCATGTTGGTTTCATTTCTACAGAGGAGATGCCGACGAAGGTCCCGGTGTGGGTTCGCCTGCCTCGTCTTCCGTTAGAATGCTGGAGGAGTGATATTCTTCAATCTATTGCAATGGCGCTGGGTAAGCCGATTGGCCCCTCTCAGCAAACTTTGGACAAGCAGATCTTTTCCTATGCCCGCGTTTGTGTGGAGATCGACTTGAGCCAGCCCTTGCCGGACTCTATTGATTTGACAGTGGGTTCTAGTTCGTGGACACAACCCCTGGATTATGAAACCTTGCCGTTCATATGTCGTTTATGTCGGGAGTATGGTCATCTCCTCAGGAGGTGTCCATGTGCTTTGGGTGTGGGAAACTCAGGGAATGGGAAGACTGCTCCAAACACAGGACCTGAGAAGGAAAAAGGTCCCATGCAGGGAGGGACTCCAGATAAAGATGGGTTTGTTCCGGTTAAGACACGAAATAAAGGTCGAGGGATGAAGAGGACTTTCCAGGACCGCCAGGAGGAAGGGGTTTTCAACAGGTTTGATGCACTGAATGACTTAATTCATGAGGAGGGGGTCTCTCCTGACATGCATGTGGAAGCTAACCCAACTACCTCTCAAAATCCGGAGCCTATGGCTCTTATGTCTTTAACCTCTGACCCATTGTTGTCTCGAGGGGATGCAAAAGATTCTTCTTTTCTCTCCCCTGAGGTGGGGCTTGGGGATCCGTGTGCTGGCACTGGTACCTCTTTGGTCTCTGATGAGGTAGGAGTGGGCTCAGCTGGAGGGTCAGGTTCTGGAAGTTCTGCAAAGAGTAAAGTTTCTGCTTCACTTCTTTTGGGTGTGCATCAAAAGCCCCTGAAAAAGGGTACTCCTGATAAGACCCAAAGGGTGGGTAGGAAGAAAGATCAAGAGAAAGTTAAGTTGGCTGGTGAGACGTTGGTTGAATCTGGGTCGGTGAAGACTTTAGACACTCACTTCTCCCAACCTTCGAGATGATAGTGCTTTCTTGGAATGTGAGGGGTATGAATAGCATCCCTAGACAAAAGGCTATTCGAGATTTGGTTCGTGCTCATTCTCCGGATTTGGTTTTTCTCCAAGAGATGAAGCTTTTTGTTGATAGTATGATGCAGAGTGCTTCCAAAATTTGGAATAGAGGTTTATGTCAGTGTGTGGGGGTGATGGGGAGCTCTGGAGGTCTTGCCTACTTCTGGGATCCTCGACGAATCTCTCCTATTTGGTAGTTTTCTAGTAGATTCTCCATCTCTCTTGTCGCGGTAAGTTTGGAGACTGGGGAAAGAGTTTTGCTGTCCAATATCTATGCTCCATCGGATCTTCCTGGTAAGAGTCTTTTATGGTCCCATATAAACTTTTTGAGATCTTTGGATCCCTTTTTACCTTGGATCATGTCAGGGGACTTCAATGCTATTGTCTCTCTTGAGGAGAAAAGGGGGGGTGTGCCTCATCTGGATGCATCCTCTATGCTTCTGAGGGAGAACATGGCCTGACTTCGGCTTGTGGATATCAAACCTTTAAATAGAATGTTCACCTGGAACAATAGGAGGCTTGGAGAAGAAGCTATTTCTGAAAGATTGGACAGGTTCTTGGTATCCAGTTTTTGGGTTAGTGACAAGTGGCTAACAAGCTCTGAAATTTTGGATTGGCGAGGATCTGATCATTGGCCGATCATGTTCTCTGCTCGCTTGGCTAGTGGTTCTAAGAAGCAAACTTTTAAATTTCAGATTATGTGGCTCAGGGAGGAAGGTATTTTTGACTTAGTGTCTAATTGGTGGATTGAAGGTCGACCTGCTTTTGGGACTGCCATGTACTCTTTTATGAAGAGGCTCCAGTATGTGAAGTATAAGCTAAAGTATTGGAATAAGCATCAGTTTGGCAACGTGTTTCAGCAAAAAAGGGTTGCCCAAGAGCATTTGGATTCTATTACCAGGCAGATCAGGGAGCATGGTTTGGATGCGACCTTGGGCAGGTTAGAGGATGAAGCTGTCAAAGCACTAGAGGAATGGGAGCTCCGTGAGGAAATCTTTTGGAAGCAGAAGGCTCGTATTGATTGGCTCCAGGAAGGGGATAAGAATACCTCCTTCTTCCATAACTCGGTAAAGGCTAGAAGACAGGGGAATATTATCTCTTCTCTCCGTTCGTCTGAGGGAGCTATTCTTTCTTCCTCTTTGGAAATTTCTAACGAGGCTGTTCATTTCTTCTCTAATCTTTTTTCTGAAGATACCCCTCTGGCCATTGAGGAGGAAGACTCTATCTTAGCTTGTATCCCTCCTTTGGTGACAATGGATATGAATGCTTCTCTTATCCAGCCAATTTCTCTGAAGGAGTTAGAGGATGTGGTGTTTCAGCTGAAGAAGGGGAAAGCCCCTGGTCCTGATGGATTCCCTGCCGAGTTCTACCAGGAATTTTGGGAAGTGATCAAGCTTGACTTGCTGGAGGTTGTGAAAGAATCTCTAAGGAATAAGCAAATGCTGAGAGCTTTGAATGCCACTTTTCTTGCCCTTATTCCAAAGCGTGAGGGTGCTGACTCTTTAGATCTCTTTCGTCCAATTGCTTTGTGTAATGTGGTGTATAAAATCATCACTAAATTAATTGCTGAGCGCTTGAAGCCTTTGTTAGATAAGCTAATCTCAGAGGAACAAGGGGGCTTTGTAGCAGGTAGACAGATTCTGGATGGTGTTGTGATTGCGGCGGAGGCTATTCATTCTATGGCCTCTTCAAGGGAAAAGGCTATGTTCATAAAATTGGACATGTCAAAGGCCTATGACAGGGTCAAATGGGGCTTTTTGATCAAAATTCTTGGAGCCTTTGGGTTCAGCAGGGAGTGGATCGATTGGGTCATGTGTTGTGTAATGACGCCCTCCTTTTCGGTTCTCATAAATGGGGAATCCTCTGCTTTGTTTGGTGCCTCGAGAGGTCTTCGACAGGGAGACCCTTTATCCCCTTATCTGTTCATTTTGATGGCTGCAGGTTTGGGGAGGTTCATTAAGTCACAGGTTGCAGCTGGGCTTTTACATGGTTGGAACTGGAATAATTCCCTTGCCCCACAAACACATCTTCAGTTTGTGGATGACTCGGCATTGATGGGGGTTGCTAAGGTGGCGGAAGCTGTTGCTTTTCGTCAGACTTTGGATTGCTATTTGGCTGCCTCGGGACAACGTATTAATGAAGGTAAGTCTTGCATTTACTTCTTTAACACCCCCAGGCGCATTCAACATCGCATTGCCAGGATCTTAAGGTTTCAAGTGGGGAATCTTCCCTTTACCTATCTGGGTATCCCTCTAGATGTGCGCCCACCTCCCAGGCGTTTCTGGCAGGAGGTGATTGATAAATTCCGAGGACTGGTTTGTCATTGGACCTATAGATGGTTATCAACGGCAGGCAGAGTCACTCTTTTAAAGTCTGTTGTGCAAGCTCTTCCTATTTACAGATGCTTTGTGATGACTGCCCCTTCAAGTTTCATCAAGGATTTTGAGGGGCTTTGTAGGAAATTTCTTTGGTCGGGTAATCTCCTCTCGAGAAAGTGGAGCTTAATTAAGTGGGAGGTGGTTTGTCGGCCGAAGCAGGATGGTGGCTTGGGATTGCGTAGAGCGGATTGGAATGGGCAAGCGTTGGCGGCTAAGTTGTTTTGGCGGTGGTGTTCACATCAACATCAGACTTGGGCCAAGATTCTTACCTTCAAGTATATTGGGGAGGTGGATGGTGCTGAGGTTTCTCGCTTTAGTCTTCTGGGGAAAGGGTCTATGATCTGGGATACTCTCAAGAGGGGAGCTCCGTTGGTTAAACAAAGCCTATTCTGGATTTGCAATAGAGGCTCTGATGCCCTCTTCTGGCTTGACTCTTGGGATGGCTTCCCGCCTATCCTCTCCTCACATCCTCACTTGGAGACTTTAAGCAGGATTTTTGTTCAAGCTGGCTGGAGCAGAGTGATGGATTTCAAAGCCCCTCGGGTCTTGGGGCAAACTATCATTTATCAGTGGAAGGATATGCAAGAGTGGCCTTTAGGTGGATCTTTGGAGGATAGGAGGGAGTTATCCTCTATTTTGGCTGCTAGAGTGTGTTGTTCACTGCTTGGGAGGGATGTGTTGGCTTGGGGCTCAGATCCTAAAGGGAAGTACTCTGTTGCTTCAGGGTATCGTGCTTTGGATAGACAGGCTTTAGGCAGTGCTGAGGTTCCTTGGTGGAAAAACATTTGGAATAAATTCTCCTGGCCAAAATGCAACTTCTTCTCTTGGCTTGTGGTGTATGGAAGGTGCTTGACTTGGGACAACCTTTGCAAGAGGGGTTTCCAAGGTCCCTCTTTCTGCTATCTGTGTCTCAAAGATGTTGAGACTGTTTCTCATCTTTTCTTCCAGTGCCCCTTTGCTAAAGCTATTTGGCACTTTTGGTGGGGGGCTTGGAATATGTCCTGTCGACATCCTTCATCTCTTGGCGAGTTCTGGCAGAATGTTGGACCTACTACGACAAAGACTTCTTTTTTGCACACTGCCTGGTCTATTGGCCCTAATCTTATTATTTGGCAGATTTGGTTGGAGCGCAATCGAAGGATTTTTCTAGATAGGAAGTTGCAGGGGGGCCAAGTGTGGGCTCGAATTCTTGGGGCTCTTCAAGAGACGTTACAAGCAAAATGTGATTTGTCTATTTTGGTTGATCCTGGGGATACTGGAGTGATTCAGAAGTTGGGGATTTCTGTTGGTAGTATGGGAAGACCCAAGGTTGGGCAGGGTAGGTGCTCTAGAGGGAAGGTCTTCAGAGGAGGGCATTGGTTGCTTCCTCCCTCTGGTGTCTTGAAAATCAACACTGATGGGTCTTCAAGAGGGAATCCTGGGCATGCTGGTATTGGTGGGGTGGGCAGAGATAGTTCTGGAGTGGTTGTTTTCTTTTTCTCTGAGTATATGGGGCATCACTCTAATAATCTCATGGAGGCCTTGGCGATTCTTTCGGCTTTGAGGAGAGCTTTCGCTCTCGGCTGGAATCAGATTATATGTGAATCTGATTCTCAGGTGGTGGTTGACTTGATAAATGGATGACACTTCGATGCTGTTAGTTGGCAGTTAGCGGTAGTGGCAAAACAAATTGCCAACCTTGGAGATCTTCTTGATTCTGTCACCTTTTCCCATATCCCTCGTGAATGGAACAAGGTGGCTGATGGGCTGGCGAAAATAGCTTCTGAGAAGAATGGGACGTGGTTGGTGGATGACTGGGACAGTTTACCAAGGGACCTTGCCCAGGACTTGGAGGATTGGGTTACTGAGGATGTGAAATGTTGCATTAATGATTCTTGATCTCTTGCTTGTTGTCTTGGGGCCCCTTTGGGGTTTTCTTTTGCCTAATGCTTTGTACTACTCTTATTGATTAATAAAAGTTTTTACCCCTCCTTTTATTAAAATATTATATTATAATATAATATATTATAATATAATATAATATATTATAATATAATATAATATATTATAATATAATATAATATATTATAATATTATATAATATAATATAATATAATATAATATAATATTATAATATAATATATTATAATATAATATAATATAATATAATATAATACAATACAATATAATATAATATAATATAATATTATAATATAATATAATATAATATAATATAATATAATATAATATAATATAATATAATATAATATTATAATATAATATAATATAATATTATATAATATAATAATATAATATTATAATATTATATTATATTATAATATTATAATATTATATTATATTATAATATTATATTATAATATTATATTATAATACAATACAATATTATATTATATTATAGTATATTATAATGTAATATTATATTTTATTATAATGTAATATTATATTATATTATAATGTAATATTATGTTTTATTATAATATTATAATATAACATAATATTATAATATAACATAATATTATAATATAATATTGTATTGTATTATAACATAATATTATAATATAATATTGTATTGTATTATAACATAATATTATAATATAATATTGTATTGTATTATAACATAATATTATAATATAATATTATATTATAATATAACATAATATTATAATATAATATAATATAACATAATAATATAATATAATATAATATAATATAATATAATATTATAATTTTATATTATAATATAATATAATATAATATTATAATTTTATATTATAATATAATATAATATAATATAATATTATAATTTTATATAATATACTATATTATATTATATAATATTATAACATAATATAACATAATATTATAATATAATATAATACAATATAATATTATATTATAATATAATATTATATTAGATTATATATTATATTATAATATTATATTAGATTATAATATAATATTATATTAGAATATAATATTATATAATATATTATAATATAATATTATAATATATTATAATATAATATTATAATATATTATAATATAATATTATAATATTATAATATATTATATTATAATATAATATAATATTTATAATATTATATAATATAATATTTATAATACTAAATAATATTATAATATTATATTATATTTATATTATAATATTATATTATATTTATATCATAATTTAATATTATATTTATATTATATTATTAATATTATAATATATTCAATATTATATAATAATATAATATTATAATATATTTAATAATATTTATTGTGCAAGATAAGCATGACATTATGTATTCTAATTTATTTCATTTTGGATTCCATTTCGAAATAAAGATAAGCGGGATAAATAAAGTTAAGTGAGAAAAATAAGTCCATAAATCCTAATCGTGTGCTGCATGTGTGAGCTAAAACAAAAGAGTGAATACCAACGAGGAAGAGTTTGGAGGAGCTAAAATCATAGTGAATACTAGCGAGGAAGAGTTTGGAGGAGCCAAAACCAATAGTGTCAGGAAAGCAACAAAATCTAGCTGCAAAAAATGGGCAATGTAAAAACCTAAATGTGCTCATTACAGATCTTTTTCATTTTAATAAACATAGTCTAAAACCATTGTCAAAACCTTATTTTCAAGTTGTAGCTCACCAAAATGGAGAAGTGAAAGGCGAATACCAGCGATGAAGAGTTTGGAGGAGCCAAAACCAATTGCGACAGGGAAAGCAACAAAAAATGGGTAATGCAAAAACCTAAATATGCTCATTATCAAATTTTCATTTCAATAAACATACTCTAAAACCCTCATTGAAATATTATTTTTGGGCTGCAGTGCACCAAAATGAAGAAGTGAAAGGTTATTTGAAGGAGAAGAGCATGGATTCCATCATGCACATTCTGTGAAGGAACAAGAAAATGAAGAAGCTCATAACCTCAACATCACCAGGCTAATGCGCTAAGCAACTCTATTCGTTTCTTCCAACCGTGCTAATTGATCAGATTGGCCGATGGTTCTCTCTAAATATGTTTATGTTTAGGTTCTATTATTTCATAGTAGCTTTGCATTCTGCCATAGATTTAGGAAGTTACCTTTTATGTCTTAATATTCCACAACATCTTCACTCTATATTTATTTTCTTCACCAAAACATCATTCTTTTATCTTTGGTAAAGAATTTTCTTACAGGTGATAGCATTGGGAATTTAAGGCCAGTGCTTTCTTTCTTTGTAGGAGTGCTTCTTTGTGGATTGAGCTTTCCTTTGCCAATGTTAGAAACCACCTTTGCAAATTTATTCTTGGCATGTTTTCTTATCATAGGATAGCGATATTTTGCTCACATTGAGCAATTTTATTATTGGAGTATAAAATGGGAAAAGTTAGAAGAGTAATCTAATCATTTAATCAACCATCCAATCAATCATCCTAAAATGATGTAATATGTTTTATTTATTTATTGTGGATAGGTACAGAGCAAGGAGAAAATGCAAAACTAGTGCCTTACTAGATGCATTTACAACCCACCCCATGTGCAATAGTGGCATCACTGAAGACATGCATTCACACCGATGGATTTTTAGCTTTAGTTTTAGTTTTTTTTCAATTTTTAAAGTATAATGAATCACCAGTTTGCATACTGTGAAAGATTTTGTATTCAAAACTCTATATATAGAGTTCTTTGTAACATATTTTATATATAGTTTGAATATAAAGTGAATTATTTTCCAACACTGTTTCAATTCTTTGAGCAAATTTGTTGAAGTTTTATGATTGTTTTAGTTTAATTTTTCCAGTATAACATAAGAGCTTTAAAGTTTTATATCTTTCAATCACAACATATTTTTCTCTTGGTTTGCAATTTCATAGACTAGTTATTGTAACAACATTCTCCAAACATAGGAGTTTACATACACATCTGAAAGTATTACTTCATAAATGACTAAATAAATGACTAACATAACTAAATAAATGACTAAACCATGACTAAATAAATGACTATAATGACTAAATAAATGACTACCATGACTAAATAAATGACTACCATGACTAAATAAAATGACTACCATGACTAAATAAATGACTACCATGAATAAATAAATGACTATCATGACTAGATAAATGACTACCATGACTAAATAAATGACCAGTTAACAACAATCAATGACTAAATTAATGACTAAATATACTACCAAATTGATCAATCAAAACAACCAATAAATGACTAAAATTGGTTTAGAAATTTGGTTGCATTATAAATGACTGGCAATAAACTACTAATGGTCACATGACCAAGCTAATGGTCACGTGACCAAGCTAATGGTCATGTGACCAAGCTAATGGTCACGTGACCAATTTTTAGTAGTTTTTTTAGTTATTTATTGTTGTTTTTCTACTAGTGTCATTCTTCATCATCCCATCGTTGAACCAATTCCATGTGAAGCTTGGCTATCCATGGCTATGCTCCATGGATGTCATCACGTTGATAGTGCATGAATTCTTAAAGTTTCCATTTGGCGATGACATATTTACCATGCATCATAGTGGCTTTAATCTCGTGTCTTCCCATGGGAATTTCTCATTGGATTTCTTTTGGCTTGAACCGATGGAACCTATTAAGCCTCGTGAGGACTTCTTTTTTAAATCTTACCAAAAGTTCAAAGTAAAGTGCATAGCAGAATTATCCCTTAGCAACATACCTCAACCCATGATTGAGACTCCAATCATTGATGAAGCCATGATTGAACCAAGATAATCATCCATGAATCCCCAACCTATTTCCTATAAGATACCAAGAGATAAATATACAATTCCCGTTATGCCTCCTAAGATCAAACAAGTTTATAAACCTAAAAATAGAGTGATTAAACAACCCTTGACGATTCCTTCCTTCCTCACTTGTGGGAAGAAAAGAAACCTATAGTTAATAAACCTACTCCTACATAATCACAACTTGAAAATTGTGCAAGAAGAAACCAAAATGCTAAAGAGCGTAGGAATAAACGTCATGCTATTGTTCATCAGTAAGAAGAAAAGAACAAAACAAAAAATCAAGATCAAATACCAACTCAAGAAATACATGATGATTCTCCACCTTTTCCACAAAAACAACATAAAACTTCAATGGACATCATCATTAGGCCTCCTATTATGATTAACTTGGATGATGATGATGAGAATGCTAAGATTGACGAGGAAGTGCATAATGAGCTGAATTTATTGTTTTCCTCTTCCATGAGCTTAGATGCTAACAATCGTGATGATCCTCCTAAAAAGAGTGTCTCACCATGTGTTGAACTTGGTCATGCTCCTAATACAACACTTTTCGTTGTCCCTTTAGCTATTTTTCCACCTCCCGCCTATGATGAACAAGATTGGGATGTAGATGACCTGCTATAGGTTGACTCGCATGTGCCATACTAGTCTTTTTTTGTCTTATTTTCATGTTTTGTGTGATTGCATGTGCGTAATGTGATTTCCCATACCATATTGATTGGCATGTCTTTATATGTTTGTGAGCCTTCTTTGGATGACCCTTGTCACTCTATTGGTGCAAGGATACAAAGGAAGCGAATCTATCATGAAATTCTTCTATTTGTATCTACATTCTTCTATATGTTGTAAAACTTTATCTTTCATTTGACTTGTTTTTTCCTTTTGGGGATGATGCAAGCTGTTGAGACATTCAAGTCTCTTCCATGTTTACCCAAAAGCTTCTTCTTTGTTTTCACTCTTTATGTGTCATTCTTCCTTTGTGCTCATTGTTCCATGAGTTATTTTGGGAATGATGATGATTTTGAGATTGATTATATCACTATAGCAAAGACATAAAGCTGACCCCAAATCCATGGATCCCTTATGTGTTCTTAGGATTGCATATGGGGGGCCACCTCCTTTCATGACATAACTTTACTTTGAAACATATTTTTACATAGGGATTTCCAAACAAATCTCTCATGTATTGGCATTTATTATGTTCTACTTTAAAGTGATTTCTCACAACATGGTGTTTAGCAATTTATTTAAAGTGGTGGTATATGCATTTCCTACCATTGTTTGCATATTCCTTTCAAAGTGTGGTCTTATTACTTCATGTGATGTGTCTTCTTGGTGGTGACATTGGGTTTGATGTCCTTCAAGAGCATGACCTTTCTTGGCATATGACATTCCTCTTAGTGGTAATGTTATGTCTTGTATTCCCTATGTTGTGAATATTTTATCCTTGACCAGTCCTCTCTTGGTGAAATTAAGTATGATGTTCCCTAAGGTGAGGCCCTTCATGAATTAAGAAAAACCCCTTTGACTATCCTATCATATTGTATTTAAAACATTTTCATGGCCACCAAGCATAACACAACTTGCTTGCCAGTGGAGCCTTTTGAGTAGTTTTTGGAGAGTGAGAGTGTGTTTCCATCAATGAAAAAGGGAGAGATTGTTGGAAACACGAGCATGATGGTGGTTGAATGTGCATGGTGTTTTCATTGATGTCAACCCATTGTAGAGATGCAAAAGTATTGGTTAGAAGAAGACCAATTATTTTAAATAATTAGCTAAGTCCTAGAGTGTAATTTCTATGTTGCAGTGAACCAATTTTGTGGTCTTCATTGCTCCACTATGCTGAATGTTGTTATGCAGTTTTGAGATAACATTGATGCATTTTGAAGGTGTTTAGATCTAAAGTTTTTGTAAGGAAAGCAGAGGCGCAAAAAACACTTTCCTAATGTCAAAACCACAGGGAAGAATGCAATGCAGGGCTTTTAATTTTCAAATTATAATCTAATTAAGACACACATGAAAGATTTACAGAAATAGAGAAAAAAATCAAAGACAACTGAACAACAGATTTACGTGGGAAACCCTTTCGGGAAAAAACCCACCACACCAAGTTGAATCTCTTTGTATTATAGTAACAAAAATTACACACAATCAGAAAAATAACTCTCTGATATTTCACAGTAGCTACAATATTCACTATTCAAATTCTCTTAGAAAAGCTCTCAACAAATTCGATAAACTCATCATCGTCTCAAATTAGAATCGATCTACTTTTATTCTATTCACATTCTAATTTTGTCTTCTGTGCATCCTTATCCACCAGATCTCCATCGAAGAAAGTTTCCATGCTGTTTCATATTTTTCCCTGCAAGCTGTTCAGTTCCAGCGTCGCAACAGTTACAAAAAATCCAACCGTCATCAGTTTGAAAACCGCTTCCGTTGATTGGTCCAGCAAGATGCCACACAGGATGGTCTCACGGTCAATGGCGTTCAACTTTGTTGGCATATTGGTGAGACACTCATAGTGTCTCCCCGATGCCACAAAGTTTCTCTATTAATATCGACTTTAAGTCTCTAGCAATCGGCAAGACAACAAATAAGTTATACCAAAACCATCGACGTCCATTTTATTCCTATCGGCAAAGGTTTCCCTTATTGGCAAGACTCATATCGAATGCACAAGTCACAGCGATCAGACATTCCATCGACAAGACATTTCGTTCTCGCCAAGACCTCATGTCGAGTTCACAAGTCACACCGATGAGATTTCCATTCGGCGTGACATTCGCTTTTCAGAGAGACTCATATCGCAGTCTTTAGTCACAACGATGAGTTAGTCCATTTGGCAAGACATACCAATCTCGCCAAGACTTTCTGCCAACAACCTTATGTTACTCCGAAGCCTTTCACCTATCGGAAAGACCCCACAGTTTCGGTGAGACGTCATACCGAAACAAAGCTTCCACCGAAAGTCACATTGTCGCCAAGACTCGTGTCTATTGCTGTGACCTTTCTCCGAGCTCCCTACTTGTCTTACTGGAGACTTATTGTCAAAAAGACTCAAGACTTTTGCCAAGACTTCTCAACGAAGTCTTTTGTCACCGCGAAGACCATGTGACATCTCCTGTCGATGTGACCTAACCAAGTCGCTAGGACTTCCCAGTGAAGTCTTTTGTCACCGTGAAGAACTCCCGTCGGTGTGACCAAGCTGCATTGTTGAGACATCTCCCCATGACCTCTGAGTTACCCTGATAGCTTTAAGCTATCGGTGAGACATCCACCAATCACTGGAACCTCTCCCCGACACCCGAGTTAGCCTGATAAGATCACACTGTCGCCCAAAGAAATCCATTCACCAAAAGGTCATGCCGAAAGCACAAAGTCACAGTGATAGACTTTGTTGGAAAGACTTCAACCCTATCACAGCGATAGGATCATTTCAAGAGCTTCATAACTGTTAGTCGCCCAGACATGAACAATGTCACATCAACTTTTCCCTTCAAGAGTTCCATGTCAGTAAGGATTGAGGTACATATTCCAACAGTTTTAAGGTTGTATATCTTCCATAGTAGAAGATAATGTTGACAAAGTATCGAGATTGGTAATGATCGAGTTACAGTTGCAGAATGTATGTTGGAATGCTCTGCATTCCATAGTGGATGAGTGGTTTTGAGGAAGTGTTGGAAGATGTCATAAGTATGTGTGCTCCAAGTGGCAAGTGTTTTGGTGGTTTGTGTGTCGAGTTGTGAATGAATAGTTGGTTCATTTAGCTATTGCTTCACTAGTTTTGTTATGTGGTGCCGACCCAAAGGTTTTGGGGTCATGTAGAGTTGAAGTATGTAAGGAGTGAATTTATGAGAGTAATTATAGGTCTTGCTAACCTATTTTGGTGTTGCACACATTTTTGTTTGGTTTGCAAGGTGTCTGTGTTAAATTTTTAAGCCAATAGGTTATTATGTTACATGGTTCATCTAATTAAGCTGACCTAATTGATGATGCAGATGTTTTCAATATATATATAGAAGGTCAATTCATTGTGTGAAGTATGTGATGAGTGTGTGTATGTGAAATATGATGTAGTGTAAAGTGTGAAAGGTGTAGTGGTGAAGTACGAAGTGTGTTAAGTTAGTTTTTAGAGCTTAATTGGAATTGTATCTTTGACATGTTCCAAATGTTGGTATGTGGCGACTGATCATGCTATACTGTACACCCTGACATGTATCCTTGCTGGGGTCTAGGGTCAGGCCAGGCCAGGCCCCAGGCGGGGGTTTGGGGGTGACAACCCTCAAAATTTTTTTCCCTCCTACTTTTTCGTGTCGTCACCGAAAAAGGAAAAATCAACGAAAAAAGAAAAAAAAACCAACTTTGTAGAACCCTAATCTGGAAGCTTCTAAGCTTGTTAAAAAGGGGTTTGGATGGGGTTACAGTATGATGAAAAACATGATTATTTGAAAAATTGTAATAGGTTTTTCACTGGATAATAAAATCATTGGATGGCTGTGGTTTGGTGGATGTAGCCCAGATTGGGTGAACCACATTAAATTCTCTATGTTATAATTTATTTTATGTGTGTTTTAGTTTCTTTGTTTATTAATTAAATCTACATTTAATTGTTAGATATCTGCCTTTCTAACCCTAACAAGTGGTATCAAAGAAGGTTGTGTTTCAATTATTGTCTGTAGGAAGGTCTCACGGTTGAGTGGGAGTAATGGCAGACGAGGCTAAAAAGGTTGAGAAGTTTAATGGGTAGAACTATCAGTTATGGAAGATGCAGATGGAGGACTACCTCTATCAGAAGGATTTATGGCAACCATTGGAAGGAAAAACCAAGAAACCCTCAACAGTGTCTGATGAAGACTGGGATATTTTGGATAGAAAGGCTCATAGCAGTATTTGTTTATGCCTGGCACAATCGGTGGCATTCAATATTACAACAGCAAAGACAACTCAAGAGTTGATGGAAACCCTAGCGAAGTTATATGAAAAGCCTTCTACTTCGAATAAGGTATTTCTTATGAAGAGTTTATTTAATATGAAAATGGTAGAAGGTGGGTCAATTACTGATCATTTAAATGAGTTTAATATAGTCACCAGTCAATTAACTTCTGTAAAGTAAACTTTGATGAAGAAGCTAGGGCTCTTTTGATTTTGTGTTCTTTTCCTGAAAGCTGGAATAGCTTGGTAATGACTGTTAGCAATTATGTTTCTAGTTCGAATACATTGAAATTTGATGATGTTGTTGGTGTTATTTTGAGCAAGGAAATTCATAGGAAAAGCTCAGGTGGAACATCCACATCAGGTAGTGTTTTGAATGCAGAAAGCAAGGGAAAAACAAAGGAGAGAGGAAAAAATTCTAGAGATCATGGGAAGTCATGAGGAAAATCAAAGGACAAAAGGTTCCAATCTAGAGACAAGAGGGATTGCTAGTATTGTGGTAAGCCGAGTAATTTAAAGAAATATTGTTGGTCTCGAAAAAATAAAGGAGACAAAAAGGAAGGAAGTGTAAATAGGGAAAAATTAGATTTAAAATGTTGAAAATAACAAATTAACTAAACCCTATCAAGCACCATGAAGTACAAACTAGAATGAAAATGCAAATAAACAAAGGAAATGCAAACCAAATTTCAAACTAGACTTGATTGACCTCCATGGCTCTTCTCCACCTGCATGAGAAAGCAAGATTTTGAAGGTTGATTGTTGGATGAATGTTGGTTGCTCAATTCAGTAGCATAACATTGAAATGGGGATGATAGATGAATGACAATAGATAGAAATGGATGAAAGACTAAAGAATGATTTTGACAGCATAAGGATACTTGAAGAATCAACCCCCCAATGGCTTATGAGAGAGTTTATTTATAGGAAATGTCTGATTTGGATTGACGGTTGAGATTGGATGTCAATAAGATGTCTAAATCAATGGCCAAAATTGAATGTTGTAGTATGGACTAGGGTTAGGTCAAAATTAGGGCAATGACAAGAAATGAATGGTTGAGATTGAATTATGAGATAATTCAATCAAGGGATAAAATTGAATGAGATGTCAAGAGATAAGATTTGATGTGGAAGATAAGATTGGCACGGACAAAGAGGTGATAGGAGAAATTAAATAATTAAAATTATTTAATCTAGGTGACCAATGAATAATTAAATAATTAAAGATATTATTTAATTATAGAAGAATATGACAAAAGTAATTATTTTAAATTAAATAATGATTTAATTCAAAATTCAAGAGAGTGGACCAAATTAAATAAATAAAATTTATTTAATTTATGAGAGAAGAGGCTAATGAATAATTAAATAATTAAAATAATTATTTAATTATAGTGGATAGTGGACAAAAATTAAATAAATAAGAATTTATTTAATTTTAGAAAGAAGGGGACTTAATTAGTGACGTAATTAAATAAATAAAATTTATTTAATTAATCAAGGGAGAATAAAGATAAAAATGAATTAATTAAATAATTAAAATTATTTAATTAATAGAAGAATTATGACTTTAGAAAATAATTAAATAATTAAAAATTATTTTTAGCAAAGACAAAAGGGGAAATGATAGAGAATTTAGAAATCGCAAGCCTAGGACAATTTTTAGTGTCTACATTTTGCCCCTCTTTGAGATGATGTTCGAGATAATGAGATTTGTGTCGAGTAACATCATTTCAAAGAAGCTAAGGTATGGATAGAGAAAAATGGATGATGACGAAATAAGAGTGGGATGATGATGCCCCCTCGAGAGGATAGGCGAGTTGGACAAACACGGGTATGCTCTCGAAATGAAATGATAAGGAGGGAGAAGATGAATGACACGTTATGCTACAAGAAAGTGAGCAATCACGATGTTTGATGTAACACTAGACATGATGCACCAAGGTATAAGGACCAAGGTGACAATGTGTCTCGTGCCCCAGCGTAATACAACCTTGTCTAGATACAAGATATGAATATTAGCTGGAATAAGTTGGATTCGATGCAAATGCAAGACAAAAATGATAACACACACAAGCAAGCAAGCAAGCATGCACAAATGACACAAAAACAAACAAGGTATTGCCCCTGTCAAGTTGCAAACCAATGAGTAATTAATTGACAGATGATGATGACTAAAAGTGTTGTCATTGCCGGGAAAGACATATCCCTAGATCAACACAAGAATGACTGACTAATTGATTGATTGACTTTGATTGATTGGTTTACGACAAGATTAGGATCAAGACCAAAGGATGTGATTGGATAATTTGACAAGATTGATTGACTTGATTGATGCGGACTAAGGATTGACTTGCATTTGGATTATTGCTTGGCATTTTTGATTTTTTATTTTTTTTGGCATTTTATGTTTTTGGACTTTTGACATTTTAGATTTTTGGATTTTTGACATGTTATGATTTTTGGCTTTTTGACATTTTATGATTTTTTGGATTTTTGACATGTTATGATTTTTTTGGATTTTTGACATGTTTTGATTTTTTTGGCTTTTTTTTGGAAATATTTTGAGGTGTCAATGGATGAAAAATTGGGTAGCCTTTGTGCTAGATACCAATGACAAGGGGAAAACCAAGTCTAGGTGCAAGGGTGGGTGATAGGATTAATGGATGAAATGGATGTATGCATCATAAAAGAGCAAGGATGTGATCTCCAAAGACTATGTCACATAGGAATGACATGCCCCATTCTAGGTACAAGACTTAGAATTTTTTATGACAAAGCTTATTACAATAGGATAATGATAGGCTTGGTTTAGAAAGGATGAGGTATGTCAAGAGATACCCAAAACATGTTACAACATTTTTCCCCTATGTCTTCATCAAGATCAAAAGGAGAAGGGTGGATAAGTGGACCCAATATGATAGGTAGGTATGATGGCTAAGATGGTAGGTAGGATGGAAATGATATGACATGAAAATGATAGGTTGGATAGATAAGACATTGTGCCCCCAAGTGTAAGTGACATAGAAGATCAACTACACATGATGCCTGTTTTCAGGTTTTCATCATGGTACTTATCCAGGGCACCTGTTTACCAGGTTTTCACCATTGGACAAAGGGATTTCTCTTTACTTTCTTTTTTTTTTAATTTTTTTTTTCTAATTTTCTTGACTTTTTTTTTTTGTTTCTGACTTTTTTACTTTTGGACTAGGAGTGACTCAAGTGTCTAGTTGCATGAAAGGTGATAGTCCCATGAGGGATGGATTTCATTGCATGGACCATGTCAAATGCCATTATGCCCATAGATGTTGGTAAGGGATGACATGAAATGGAGATGGCGTAGGTAGATGACGGATTATGACGTGAATTAGAGGAAAATGGTGGATTATATGGGAATTATGCAAAAGATTAATGGGGAGGCTTAGCCAAAGGCATGGACCATAGGGATGTGATGGGGAAGATATGTAGGATAGTGGATGGGGGATGGGAAGATAGAGGTACGTGGGAATGGAATCATGACCAATGGTTGCACATATTGTGATAAACATTGAAGCTTTTGATGTGGACGAGGTGTAGGAAGCTATGGAGATGTTTGCTTAGGAGATGGGTGATGAAGTGCTTTAGGTACCCGCATAGACTTAGTATTTTTATGACTGTTATTTTGCTTGTGGGTGTTAGGAATTTGAGATTTTTGAATGGAATGTGTATTTTGGATGGAAGTGGATGGTTGGGATTTTTGTGACATGGATGCCTCATTCGACTTGATTTCTTTTTGCTTAGGTACCCAAACCATTTTGTTTTTAGACTTTGGTTTTGTAGGTATGGGCTTATATATCTTTTTAGATGTACTTGGCTTTGACTTTTTGAAATTGTATTCTAAGGCATTAAGACCTTTAGAATCTTTGACTTTATAAATAGAGGCATCCAAATTTTTATTTTTGAATCCCATGGGGTGGATGGATTGAGTGGAAGCTTTATGTTTACACAATGTGTGAATTTGTTGGTCATGACTAGGATATTTAGGGTATTTATGAATGATTGGAATATTAGGTGTTGGAAGTAATGGTGGTAAAGCGGATGGAGGGGTATTAGGAGTTGGAAGTAATGGTGGTAAATTGGATGGAGGAAGGTGTATGGTCACATGCTTTTGACACTTGTAGGATGACGGTGGTGGAATGGAAACATATGTCTTAGGTGTATGGTAGGATTTATGATGGAAGGAGGTGGACTTAGGAGACATGGGGGAAGTACCAACATCTTGAGATTGATGTCCTTGGGGTATGCAATGGACAATGGGACTAGGTGTAGGTGGAACACTAGACATGAGTTCCTTATTGGAAAGACCAAGTGGATGGGGTCGATAATGGGTGATGGGGGATCATTAGGATCTTGATTAGCATTGTGTTCACTTAGATCCAAGGTATTTGTTTGATCTTCCATACTAGCTTGGGAGGCAAGTGTCTCATCAAGGGAAGTGGATGTTTGAAGGTCATGGATGGTGCTAGGTGGAGGTGAATTTGGAATATCTTGCTCATGGATAGGCTCTTCATCATTATGGATATCATCTTGATCATAAAAGAGATATAGATTATGGACAGGTTGGATGACAATGATTTGATCTTGATTAGGACTAGGGCTTGATGTTTCCACATGCTTAGGATTAGGCTCTTGACATACATCTTGGGTTGCTTGAATGGAAGTAGAAGGGGATGACTCTTGGAGAGACTTGACATGTTCTAGATGGTCAGCAACATAGGAGCATGATGGAGGTTGACTTGGAATTATGAGGGGAGACTCTTGACTTGGCCCAAAGGGTTGAGGATGACATGGTTGACTTGAAGGACTTGGCATGATGTTTGAGGACTCTTTTGTATGTTCAAGTATGTGAGTTGAATGACATGGTGGCAATTGATTCCTTTCTTGTAGCCCTTGGGTCACATCCTTTGTAGGTGGATTGGTGGATTTAGATAATGCCATCAATTTATGTTTTAAATATCTAAACATAAGGCATTGATTTGATGAAGGATTAGATGATGGTGGGGGTAATGAAGAGTTTGATGGGTGAGAAGGTGGAGTGGCCAATGGATTAGGACTAGGACATGGTGGATTAGGGATATTCATTTGATTGGATGGTGGTAAGGGTGCATGGACTAGATTGGTGTTCCCCTTGTCAAAGGTGGCATTAAGACTTAAAGGCTCTTGATGTTGTTGCCAAGGTGGACTTGGGAAGCTACATTGTTGTTGTGATATGGGTGGACATGTCGATGTGGCATTGACATGGAAGGTAAATGGGTTTTGTGGGCATGATGATGAAGGTGACACATAGGATTGTGGTTGAATGTCTTGCGGTTGGAATGGTGTTTGGACTTGTGATATGATTTGTTTTTGTGATGATGATGGAGGGGTTGAATAGGACAATGACTGTTGAAAGGTTGATTGATGTGGATAAGAGTTGAAATTAGAAGAGTTGTGATAGGTTGATGAAGGGGTAACATGATATGTGGATGGATGAGGTTGATATGATGATGTAAGTGACACATAGGGTTGATGTGAAATGTGTTGATGTGGTGATTGGACTTGATAATGTGCTTGTTGGACTTGACAGTTGGCCATGAGGTATTGGATTTGTGCTATGAGTTGTTGCATTTGTGGTGATTGGTTGGTTTGAAGTTTTTGGATAATGTTATGGGCGCTTTGAATGATTTGTTGGTCTAAAGGTGTTTGATTTGTTTGAGCTTCATGAAGCATGTGAATAAGCTCTAGTGCTATGTCTTCAAATGTTGTCATGGTGTAAAATGATGTTGATTGGATGAAAGAGATGATGATGTGGAATGACGAGATTGTATGATTTGGATGATGTGGAAAATTTTTATTGGAAGTTTGACTTGGGCAATATCAAACACAAGATTTTACATGTAAATGCATAAACACCCACACCAAACACAATGATAAATTTTTCTTTCAAGATTAAATGCTATGATTAATCAAACACTTGAATACACAACAACAAGCCCTATGACTAGTCAAGTGGGGTATGGCCAATTAGGTCTCAAGCTAGATTGCACAAGGTTGACTAAGGAAGAATTTTGAAAGAAAAATCTTGCCAATAAGCCGGGAGAAAGGGGTAACCCACCCTTCACCTTCACTTCCCAAAGGTATAAAGTTCTTTGGGGCTTAGCTTAGAGTGACAAGATTTCAACTCCCAAATGAGCGTGTCTTTAGATTCACACTCGATTGAGGTCATCCCTTGGAGGGGTGTGTGCTCCAAGCAAGCCTCCTAAAAAAGGTATGCCAAAAGCAAACCAAGTGAGGTGTTTTGGAGGACACACACACTTGATTCACACTCGCAGTGATTAATTTCCCTTAGAAATGAAATGTTTGTATGCAAACAATAGAAGCACTTGTTCTTTTTAACCCCAATTCAAATGTGTAGGAAGACAATGGTTAATTTTAGACCCAATTTTGATATGTGATTGAAGACAAAATTCATTTTTAAGAGCCCAAATCCAAATGTGTGACAAACAAGATTAAGAAATGGAAGATGGAATATGTGCACCTGATTATTTTCTTTCCAATTTGTTGTGTATAAATGATATTTTTTCCACTAAAACTCCTTATGATCACCTACAAAATTACAAGAAATAATATCATAATGTAGCCATGAAAAAAAATAAACTCATTAGAAAATTGCAATTTCAAATACATATTTTTAACATAGCCGAATTAGATTCGATTATTTGAAGACATTATTGATCTGAAAAATATAAAATTAAAGAAAAGACTGATATTATTTTTTGGAGAGCTTTCCAGAAATGTAAAGAAGTCAGAAAAATTCTCTATTTTTCACCCAATATTAATTTTTTATGAAAAATCATAAGAAAATTATAAAAAATACAAAACAGCTCCAAAATTTTTGATTTTTTGATCAAAGTCGTATTCTGTCATTCCAAATCTGCAAAAAAACTTTTATGATCAGATTGGCAACTGTTTGTGAGATATAGGTAAATATGTGTGAAACCCTAATTTTAAAAGATCTATTATTTTACTAATAATTGTGCATCCAAATTTGAAAGATAAAGAATAGACCCCTATTAAAATTTAGAGATATTTCCAGAAATATAAACCTATCTAAAAAATTTGATAATTTTCTCTCAAAATTAATTTTTCATGAAAAACAGAAAAAAAATTATAAAAAAATCAAACCAGCCCCGAAAAATCTGATTTTTGGAATGAAAGCTCTAGACATTGTCTCCAATCTGTAAAAAACAATTTGTGAAAAAATACATAGTTTTTTGAAAGTTATGGTTGAATCTTTGGAAACTAGGGCTTTATCCACAATGATGTCAAACCTGCAGCAAAAATCAAACAAAACCTGCAATAAAAGAATCCAACTCCAAGATTTCTCAAAATGTGTTAAAATATGTCGGGTTCACCAATGTAAATAGGGAAAAATTCAGATTTAAAATGTTGAAAACAATAAATTAACTAAACCCTATCAAGCACCATGAAGCACAAACTAGAATGAAAATGCAAATAAACAAAGGAAATGCAAACCAAATTTCAAACTAGACTTGATTGACCTCCATGGCTCTTCTCCACCTGCATGAGAAAGCAATATTTTGAAGGTTGATTGTTGGATGAATGTTGGTTGCTCAATTCAGTAGCATAACATTGACATGGGGATGATAGATGAATGACAATAGATAGAAATGGATGAAAGACTAAAAAATGATTTTGACAGCATAAGGATACTTGAAGAATCAACCCCCCAATGGCTTATGAGAGAGTTTATTTATAGGAAATGTCTTATTTGGATTGACGGTTGAGATTGGATGTCAATAAGATGTCTAAATCAATGGCCAAAATTGAATGTTGTAGTATGGACTAGGGTTAGGTCAAAATTAGGGCAATGACAAGAAATGAATGGTTGAGATTGAATTATGAGATAATTCAATCAAGGGATAAAATTGAATGAGATGTCAAGAGATAAGATTTGATGTGGAAGATAAGATTGGCATGGACAAAGAGGTGATAGGAGAAATTAAATAATTAAAATTATTTAATCTAGGTGACCAATTAAATAATTAAATAATTAAAGATATTATTTAATTATAGAAGAATATGACAAAAGTAATTATTTTAAATTAAATAATGATTTAATTCAAAATTCAAGAGAGTGGACCAAATTAAATAAATAAAATTTATTTAATTTATGAGAGAAGAGGCTAATGAATAATTAAATAATTAAAATAATTATTTAATTATAGTGGATAGTGGACAAAAATTAAATAAATAAGAATTTATTTAATTTTAGAAAGAAGAGGACTTAATTAGTGACGCAATTAAATAAATAAAATTTATTTAATTAATCAAGGGAGAATAAAGATAAAAATGAATTAATTAAATAATTAAAATTATTTAATTAATAGAAGAATTATGACTTTAGAAAATAATTAAATAATTAAAAATTATTTTAGCAAAGACAAAAGGGGAAATGATAGAGAATTTAGAAATCGCAAGCCTAGGACAATTTTTAGTGTCTACATTTTGCCCCTCTTTGAGATGATGTTTGAGATAATGAGATTTGTGTCAAGTAACATCATTTCAAAGAAGCTAAGGTATGGATAGAGAAAAATGGATGATGACGAAATAAGAGTGGGATGATGATGCCCCCTCGAGAGGATAGGCGAGTTGGACAAACACAGGTATGCTCTCGAAATGAAATGATAAGGAGGGAGAAGATGAATGACACGTTATGCTACAAGAAAGTGAGCAATCATGATGTTTGATGTAACACTAGACATGATGCACCAAGGTATAAGGACCAAGGTGACGATGTGTCTCGTGCCCCAGCATAATACAACCTTGTCTAGATACAAGATATGAATATTAGCTGGAATAAGTCGGATTCGATGCAAATGCAAGACAAAAATGATAACACACACAAGCAAGCAAGCAAGCATGCACAAATGACACAAAAACAAACAAGGTATTGCCCCAGTCAAGTTGCAAACCAATGACTCCACAGGAAAATGGAGTGGTTGAGCGCATGAATAGAACAATAATGGAGTGTGCACGGACTATGAGATTGCATGCTAGGCTACCTTTAAAAATGTGGGAAGAGGCTATAAACACTGTTGTTTATTTAATTAATAGAGGTCCCTCTAATCCTTTGGGTTGTAGTATTCCAAAGGAAGCATGGAAAGGTAAGAAGGTGAGTTATTCTTTTCTCAAAACCTTCAGTTGTAAAACATTTGCACTTGTAGATTCTGAAAAATAGAACCAAGCTTGATGCAAAATCAAAGAAATGTATATTTGTTGGATATGGCATTGATAAATTTGGTTATAGGCTTTGGGATTTTGAAAATCAAAAAATTGTGAGAAGCAGGGATGTCATATTCAATGAGAAAGTGTTGTACAAAGATCTGTTGCTGCAACATGAGAAGAAAGAAAATGATTGTGCAGTGTTGGATGCTATTCCAAACAATGATGTTTCAGTGGTTCCTCATGCTCCGCAACAACAACAATAAAAAATACCACAAACTCTTGTGAATGTTAGACGATCTTCAAGGATAAGTAGACCTCCAAAAATATTCTCTCCCTCTTTGTATACTATTTTGTTAACTGATGCTATTGAACCATAATATTATGATGAAGCTATGCAGGTGGATACCAAGGTTCAGTGGGAGTATGGAATGGAAGAAGAAATGGACTCCTTGCTAAAAAATTAGACTTGGGAATTATGCAAGTTGCCTACAGGTAAAAAGGATTTACCAAACAAATGGGTTTATAGGATGAAAGAGGAGGATGGAGGTAAGAAGAGATTTAAAGCCAGATTAGTTGTAAAGGGATTTGCACAGAAAAAGGGTATTGATTTTGATGAGATTTTTTCTCCAGTTGTTAAAATGACTTCTATTCATATTGTTTTAAGTATTGTGGCTGTGAAGATTTTCATTTAGAACAACTTGATGTTAAAAAAACCTTTCTCCATGGTGATTTGGAAGAGGAAATATATATGGAACAACCACAAGGATTTGAGGTCAAAGGTAAGGAGAAACTAGTGTGCAGATTGAAGAAAAGTTTATATGGCTTGAAGCAAGCACCTCGGCAATGGTACTTGAAATTTGATAGTTTTATGGCTGAACAAGGCTACATCAGGTGTAATTCTGACCATTGTGTTTATTTTAAGAGGTTGGATAATGACAACTACATTATTTTATGTTTATATGTTGATGACATGCTTGTAGCAGGGTCTAACATGGATGACATGTAAGTGAGCTAAAACAACAGTTAGCAAAATCTTTTGCTATGAAGGATTTGGGGGCAACAAAAAAAATCCTTGGTATGGAAATTTGTAGAGATAGGAAACACAATTTTTTTTTATCTCAGGCTAATTATGTTGAAAAGGTGTTGCAGAGATTTCATATGGAGAATGCAAAAGTTGTCAGCACACCTTTGCCTAGTCATGTTAAATTGACTAAGGATATGTGTCCAAAGACATAAGAGGAGGAAGAAAAAATGTCCAAGGTACCATATGCTTCAACTGTAGGCAGTTTAATGTAATGGTATGCATGAGACCAGATATTGCACATGTTGTAGGATTTGTTAGCAGGTATTTGAGTCATCCCAGAGTTGAGCATTGGAATGCGGTAAAATGGATTCTCAGGTACTTGAGAGGTACATCCAATAAATGTTTATGTTTTGGGGTCTCTAATACTAATTTAAAAGGCTATGTTGACTCATATTTTGCAGGGGATATAGATACCAGGAAAAGTACCATAGTTTATGTATTTACAGTTGGTGGGACAACAATGAGTTGGATTTCTTGATTGCAAAAGGTGGTTGCTTTATCCACCATAGAGGCAGAGTATGTTGTTGCAACAGAGGTGGCAAAGCAGATGATATGGCTGCAACTTTTCATGGACGAGTTGGGAAAACAACAGGCTGGAAATTACTTGTTTACAGACAACCAGAGTGCTATACATATTGCAAAGAATTATGCCTTGCATTCTAAAACAAAACACATACAATTGAGATATCATTTCATTCGGCCGGTGTTGAAGGATGGACAGGTCAAGCTGGACAAGATACATACAGATGCCAATCCAGCGGATATGTTTATGAAGGCGGTGACAAGGGAGAAGCTAAGCTCCTCTTCAGCTTCGGTTGGCCTTCAAGGTTGAATTCTAGTATAACAGAGCAGCAGGGTCCAAGGTACTTATTTCTAGTGGGAGCTGTAAGTGTAGTAGTGTCCAGGATCAGTCTCCAAGTGGGAGACTGTTGGTATGTGGCGACTGATCATGCTATACTATACACCCCGACATGTATCCTTGCCAGGGTTCTGGGGCGACAGGCCCAGGAAAATAATTTTCCTCCTACTTTTTCATGTCGTCACCGAAAAAGGAAAAATCAACGAAAAAAGAAAAAAAATTGACTTTGTAGAACCCTAATCTGGAAGCTTCTAAGCTTGTTAAAAAGGGGTTCAGATGGGGTTACAGTATGATGAAAAACATGATTATTCGCAAGATTTTAATAGGTTTTGCACTGGATAATAAAATCATTGGATGACTGCGGTTTGGTGGATGTAGCCCGGATTGGGTGAACCACATTAAATTCTCTGTGTTATAATTTATTCTGTGTGTTTTAGTTTCTCTGTTTATTAATTAAATTTTAAATTTAATTGTTAGATATCTGCCTTTCTAACCCTAACACCAAAAACATTATTAGCAGTTCATTTTGGCAGTGAGCCACCCTTTCCTCTATCTTTTTCTATTTAAGGAAGTGAGCCCTTGGCAATGATCCATCGATAGTGAGCCATTATCTCTTTTTGGAAAGTGAGTCCTTGGACAATCAGTCCACCATTTTGTAATATCCATTGTAATCATATAATATATTGTGAGCTAATCCTCACTATTCTTTTTCCCTTTCTAGGCTTTTCCACATAAATTTTGTGTTCTTGTGTTCCTTGATGTGATGCATGCCTTATATGTTCCTTTCCATTACTACAAGTTTAATGTGATACTTTGAATGGATATTTAAATTGATAAGGTTAATGAATTTTAGTGAACACTGATTCACCCCCCTTCTCAGTATTCTAGGTGTTCAATAAACCCTTCCAAGTAATCAAGGTAAATATGCTACAATCCCTCCATCCATATCCTATAAAAGACCAATATATAATAAAATGATATCTTTTGTGCCTCCAAAGATAAAACAAGTGTATAGACCTAAAGAGATAGTGGTTTCACAACCCCCGATGGTTCCTTCAATTCCTCCCTTAAGGGAAGAAAAGAGACCAAAGGTTGAAAAACCCACTCCTACCCCATCACAAATTAAAAATCATGTAAGAAATTGAAATGCTAAAGAAAATAGGTGTAAACATCGTGTTATTGCTCGCCAATTTGAAGAAAAGAACAAAATATTGCATGATAATCCAACACCTATGGAAACGAAAAAAAGAAGAATTACAAATTTCACCAAAAAAAGACATGGAACCAAAACAAGAAGTGAAACAAGAAAAATTAACTGCAATTGGCATAAAACCTCCTATTGTCATCAATTTTGATGATGATGATGATGAAATTGCCAAAATTGACGAAGAGGTGCATAATGAGCTTAATGTTTTATTTTCAAAGAAAATGAATTTAGATGGGAGAAACCATGATGATCCTCCTGATGAAAGTGACCCTCCATGTGTTGAACTTGGAGATGGTCCTAGTATGACACTTGTTGTAGTCCCTTTAACTACTTGTATGCCTTCCATTTATGATGGAGAAGATTGGGATGTAGATGATTTTCTTTAGGTTGGCTTCCATGTGTGATACTCCTTTATGTTTGAATTTTTTATGTGATCTTTATGTTTTCTTGCATGTAATGTGATCTCTCATATTATGTTGCTTGGAATTTCTTTATGTTTGTGAGTTTTCTTTGGATGAACCTTGTTGTTCCATTGGTGCAAGGATGTAAAGGAAATGAACCCATCATGACATTCTTCTATTTTTATCTCCATTCTACTATATGTTGACCATAAACCTTGTCTTTTCTTTTTGTCTTGTCTTTTCCTTTTTGGGATGACACAAAGAGTTGGGACATTTAGGTCTCCTCCATGTTGATCCAAAATTTTATTTGTCTTCCCTCTCTATGTTTCATTCCTCCAATGTGTTCATATGAGTATTTGGGGAATGATGTTAGTTTTAAGCTCCATTATATCGCTATAGTAAAGACATGTACTGACCCCAAATCTGTGGATCCCTCAGTGTTCTTTTCTATGTTTTTTTTCACATTGTATGTGGGGGCAACCCCTTCTCATGATGTAGCTTTATTTGGAAACATATAATTGGAATAGGGCTTTCCAAATAAGCTCTTATTCTCTTGTTACATGACATTTATCATTTTTCTAGTTTTTAAAGTAATTTCTCACAGCATAATGTTTTGCAATTTCTTTAAAGTGGGGGCATACATTGGAATTATTTGTCTTCACTTTGTTCATACAGGTTGGAATTAGTAGTGCATTGACATTGGTGTTATTTTTATTCACTTTGTTCATAGACGTTGGACTTAGTGGTGTGTTGACATTGACATTTGACATTTTCTTTTGCTTCACTTTGTTTGTGCAGACATTGAACTTAGTGTAGCATTGGCATATAATTTTGATAATTTTGTAGCACCTTATCAAGGTTATAAGGGATTATAACTCTTGGTATAGTTATGGGTACACACCTAGTGAAAAATGGTCCTCACTAGACCTAGTGTGTCCCATTTTTCTATTTTGTCTTGGGGGCTCACCTAGTGAAAAACGGTCATCACAAGCTCGTGTGCTTGCCTTTTTACGATTCACTAGAAATTATCAGACTTTTCTATTGTGTGTCATGAATGCCTTTGGTGTGGGTCCTAGCATAATACAACTTGTTGGTCCATACCCTATTTTTGTATTCCATGTTGACATTGTATGTTAGTGTATGTTGTCTTGTTGCATTTCATACATGTGTGTGTTCCTTCACACACTTATGTTGTCTTTCCATGGGATCTTGGATCTTTGAGGCTTGATCACCTCCCTAGATTCTTAGTCATCTTATCTCTTCAACTTTTAGACAATTAGACCCCTCTTGACATAAATTTTCTACTTTAGTGTGAGTTTGAGCATAAGTTCATACTCTCACTAAAGTGGGGGCTAAATGTAGCATTGTAAATTATCACCCATGACAATTTCACCTTATGTTTGGTCCCCCTCAAATTATTGGACCTAATAAAGTATTTAATTTCATAAATTATGTATCCTATGGCCCATTTTTGACAATTATCAAGGAATTGCAAGCATGAATCAATTGCATTTAACTAATACATTTCCCTCGACACTAACTGTCCTAGAAAATAGGTCTAGGACACCCATACCCTATGCATGAGTGTTTTATTTTCTTGAAAATTAAAATGTCATTGTCAACAATTTAATATTTGAATTTCAAGTGTCTAAAGTTGGCCATTAAAGTTTAATTTTTAGGAAATTGAATAGATGCATATAAATACCTAGTTATTACATCATTTCAAATCTAACAAGAGCTATCTAGGAAATCATTGGAGCAATTATTATCAAGATAATTATTAAGCAAGTCAAGAGTAGTATCTTAGAGCTTTATTCCAGCAATTCAAGATCCTAACATCATGTCCAATTCTATGTGATTTCATATGTGTTCATGTTATCATTGTTTTGTGAAGGCTAACACTTTTGTAGGTCTCCAAAGCATTCAAGCATTCAAGCAAATCAAGCAAGAAAAATCAAGTCCTTGACGTGATGTGCATGACTTCAATCCTTCAAGGAAGCTATTGAAGGGTGATCTCAGGTTTGAAGAACATTGAAATGAGTTTGAAGACAAATTATTCATTGTTACATTTGAATACCTACATCTTGTCAAGCTATGAAAACTCAATTACAGAAATATCCAACAATGTTCTGATAGATTTGCAAGTAGAAATACGAAGCTTATATTTGACATCAGAGGACCCTAAAAATAGATCCAAAAAATTATGCAAGGACATTCATGCCCTTGGCATTTGTGTCCTCCATTTTTTGCCCCAGATTTGAACCATAGGTACATAGTGTCTTGCTCTACTCATTTCTATTGCTTGAATTTATCTTTGAACTTCTATACTTTTTGTATTTACATCATAATAGTAAATTGCACTATTAACCTAGTTAGAGATCATTGTATTTTGTCATTCTAGGACATTTCAAAATTTGGTTAAGGTCTTGTTGACTCACCTATCAAGATGTAAGTCAATCTCATACCTTGTCCAAATCCATCAAAACCTTCATCCCATCCTTGCATATCCAATCCATCACATCTTCCATCCCTCTTTTCTTATATCAATGAACATTTGGGAAAAGTGTAAAACCCTTCAGGTGAAAAATAAAAGGTTTCCATTTCCCATCATTTTAATAATATCCCACAAAGAATATGAACATGAAGAATGCCATTGGAGCATGAAGAAGCTACAAAAAGCTATAAAAGAATGATAGTTAGAGTGATTAAATTTAAGGATATCCTATAGAATTAGGATTATGATCAAGAATAAAAGGCACAAAATTGTATGAGTGGCCCCCAAAAAATTAGTTGAACAGTGACAAAATAGCTAACTAAGGAAACAATCTAATAGTTAAAGATATAGATAATACATCAATATACACTTGAGTGACCCTAATGATACTACTCAACCAATGCAAAGTATTCTACAAGTTGAAAAGATAGCTAGCAATACTATGAATAAAATAATCAACTAAGGATGGAAGATCACCTCCATAAATAAACAATGCAAGAATTTTTATATGGTATGTGTTCCATCTCACTAAAATTCATGGGTAATCAACCATTAAATTCACCTAGTACATAGGAACATGAAATATATACATAGCTCACCCCAAATCAAAACCACAAATAGTATGATACACCCCATAATTATAACAAGGAAGATGAATGAAAGGTCCACTTAAATTATGTGTCATAATGTAGTGCATGGAGGAGAATAAACATTGTTATTACCTACAATTCAAAAGGGGTGTGCAAAATAAGACACAATTACATGAAAGTATAGAAGAGTGTGATTGCACAAATAATAAATTGCACACAACAAACCCCATGTGGCATTTTACAAAGTATTATGAGTATAATTTTTTTTAAAAGATGATGTACAATATCCTAAAAATATAGGTATAATAGTGGCACATTACCTCAGTGCATTTACAAATAAAATTTATATTTAATAGATTCTTACAATGCTTAGAAAGGGCCAAATGTTAAAATACATATACTTAAATGAAGTCATCTAGAAAAAAAATTCAAGTGCCAAAATGTCCAAGTAATCAACCAAAATGTGAAATAGTGACAAGCTCGATAAAAGATACTTGGGGTAGATTATAAAAAGGATGCATAGATAACTATTAAAATATCTAAAATACCATTTTGACGCCACAAAAATAATGACAAATAAGGTCTAAGGAAATTTTTTTGAGCTTTAGAGCTAAAAATGAAGATTTGAATTTGATAGGTGATAAAATATACCAACAAAAAAACTGAGAAAAATATCTACAACATTGAAAATTTCTTGGAACTAGATTTCTAACATTAACTCATGTACCAAATTTTGACACTGTATACCCAAGTTATGCTAAGAAAAAATCTCCTTTAGGAAAAAATAAGGCTAGGGTGTATGTTTTGTTTGGTTATACTACTAATTTCATGTTGATATCAAAAAAATTTAGCAACATAATATTCTTTGTTAGATTAAATATTCCCTAGGGGTTACAAGACTACTATCTAGTGGGGAAAACCACCCTAGTAGGTTCAAAAGTTGTCATTGCTAGGTGCAAACCTGTTGTTATACCTCCAAAGTGAACCTTTGTTGGTGGACTAGAGGTAGTATGTTAGCAACAATGTGTGTTGGATGATAATATTTGATGCTATTAGAAGGGCCATGGGTGCTACCAAGGATTTTGATGCTAGGAGCTAAAGGTAGTTAACAAAAATTAAATGGCCAAAATAAAATAAAACTTGTCATGAAAATTTTAAATATATCAAATTATTAAAAAAATCACCATTATTTAAAAATTGAATGCTACTGGTTTTCTTTACCCACCAAAAATCTCATGAACTAGCTAAATTGCTACATAGGGTTGACATAAGCTTGCACAGTAGGGTGCAATAACTATATAGATTATTCTAGTCCTATGAATTATTCCACCTTGGATTTAGTGCCCTCAGAAAGATGGTTCAATTTTCTTGACCTTTTATTTTGATATTTTGACAAGCAATCTTAGGGTTTTTGGTATTCTAGACACAATGACGAGGTTTTTTTTCTCCAAGATGCACTATTTGATTGCTCAAGGAGAAATTTATTAAAATGTAGATAGTTCAAATTATACATCTATAGCTTTGATACTATGTTAAATTTGATTCCACAATCCTAAACCTCCCAAGGATCACTTGCAATCAAACACTTATCATAGAAGGATAAAATAAGAAAATCAATTGCTATGGAGGCCAAAGACACTATTGATCAAAAATTATGAATCATAATAAATCTGCAGGGTGATCCCACAATAGTGGTTTACAATTTTTGGCCAAACTGGACACTGAAATTATTTTTTAAAACTATATCTTCACATTTGGGCACCTATAGCAGCTAAACCATGAAGAAGTTGAAGATGATGAAAACTAGAGTCTCGTCACATTTTGTCTGTAGATTCTAAAAATATTTTTTTCAAAATTTTTGGAATTAGATTGCACTTCTTTTCCATCTCCCACTAAAACTAGTTTTTTCAAAAACAACATTTTTAAAAGTGATGCACCGATAATGCATAAATTTTTTTCCATGAAGGATAAAATTCTAATTCTTTTGAATTTAGATTTTAACTGATATCTAGTGCTTCCACTTGGTTAGACAATTTTTATTGAATATTTTTTTGATCAAGTTTCAAGTCAAACCAATTACAATTGACATAGCGCCCATATAAGCATAATTTTTTTTGTATATCGAAATTCAATTTTATTTTTTGTTGGATCAAGGACTTCAATATCGGTGCACTCATATTTTTAATTTTTTTTAATAATCTGCTATTTTTCCACATGTGCGAACAAAGACCTTCATTTTTGATGAAAAACCTATGTTTAATAAAACTAAAAAAAAAACATAATAAAACCAAAATATATTAAAATTATATTCATTGGATAGCTCGTTCTGAGGACTACCTGATTCAAGTTGGGTTTGTGAAGATTCCTCCATTTTCATCCTCAACCCAAGCTTCGAAGTGCCAAAATTGAGGTTTTTTTTGTGTCTTAGGGAGGGGATGAGGAATAAAGGGGGTTCAAGCGAACCCCTAGGGGTTCGCTCGAACTAGGGTTCATTCAAACCCTAGTTCATTTGAACCCCCCTTCTATAAGGGGTTTTGATGGCTTTTTTGGCGGGAAAGTATTAGGAGGGTTCGCCCAAACCTAGGTTCTAGGGAACCCCTAATGGGTTTGGTAGAACCAATAGGTTCGTATGAACCCCTAAAATCATTTTTTTGGCCATGCATTCATTTTCTGTGAGTTTTCCTTCCTCACTTCAATTGTAAACCACTATTGTGGCTTCACCCTGCATTGAATCAGTTATACAATAATGAACCATTATATTTAAGAAAGATAAAAGAAAACCTAGTTGAAACCCTAGATGAGGATAAAATTAGATCATGACATGTGTCTTCATCCTGTAACTTGATACAAAAACACATGGTTTGAGTAAGATTAACTATGCTAGTGTGAAAGGATATCTAATTAATTAAATAATTAATTAATAAGTTACCTTTTACTCTAATAATACCATTATAATTCAATTTCTTCAAATGGGCCAAATGAAACTAGGAAAATAGGGGCTAGGAGATTAAAGCTTTAAGAGGGTTCGGAAAAGACTGTGTCTCGTAAATTTAAAACAATTGAACATGGTCAAGTCATGTGATTTAATATCACAAGTAGATTATTTGTGGATATTTTTGCTATCTATAGGATTGGTTTTTTTAATTTTCATCCTAAAGGCCCTTCAAGATCTTGTTACCCAATTTAGGTAGAGCTATCCCGTTTAAGATTAATATTTAAACCTTTCTTGAGGGATACATTTTCACAACTCAAAAGAGTTATCTGGTGTAAAAATCACATAATTTTTTTCTAGTTTAAAGGTGTATCCTAGAGTTTTTATGTAGATGGACTTAAACAATTAGTTACTTAAGAATATAATGTTAATTTTCCCTAGGTTTGAGTTTAAATAGCCATTAATATATTTAAATAGGACTATTGCTTCTTTTTTCTACCAACAAAAGGCCACCTAATAAGAGATTATATTTTCAAAAGAAATATGTGTTTAACTTTTAGTCTTATCCCCCCAATCAATAGAAAATTCAAACACATCCTCAATCTTCTACTATGCATAAAGCTTCTATTGAATCTTAAAAATAGGTTAAATCTTTCTCAAATTTCTAAGGATAGAATATTAATAACAAGTCTATTATAATGTTTTCCCCATCAAGTACAAAAATGCAATAATGACAAATGGTTGGAGATTGATAAGGAAGAGAAAAGAACCTTTGATTGTTTATTGATCTTAAAAGTAGCCATATATCTTCTCAAAATTATCCTCCCCCTTCATCTCACTCTAACTTTAGATCTCATGACCAAATTTTGTATGTCACCCCCTCCATCTATGAGACAAAGGTCAAGATCCCCCTTTCATGCACCGAAAGACCAAAGACCTTTAGATCAACTTATAAATATGGGGTAAAGGAGGATATTTCTAAGTAGAAACTTTATATTGTTTTCCTTCAAGAGGTCAAACATAATGGTCTTGGTATTATTACTTATCTATCTAACATATGGATAGATGATACATTTATTCATGCATCTAATAGAGAAGGTAGAGGGGGGGTATTATTGGTATTTATTCATGGGTTTATAAGTTTTCTATTCATAAAGGGGAAAACCCTTTGCACAATTGTTTTTGGGCCCTAGCATTCATTAATAGACAACTAATTGATTTTTTATTAGTATATACTCCTAATAATGTAAAAGATAGATGTGAGTTATGGAATTGGATGTCCAAAAATATTCTTATTGTTGATTGGGTTATATGAGAAAATTATAATATGGTGGAACATTCCAAGGATCATAATTGGTCTAGTCATGTTAAGTTGAATAGTGAAGAGTGTGATAAATCATTGAAATTGTCATAATGTTATGGGTGTAATTTAGATCTAATTTATTATTAAAAATATTCCAGTAATGACCAAAATTGGTTCACTTGGTCTAATTATAGATATTTGGATGATAGAAATATTAGCAAGTTAGATAGGTTCTATATATCTCCTAACCTATAATCATTTACCTGATCTATTTGGGAGTTGCATAAAAGTTGGTGATTACTATCCTCTCAAATCATTTTCCCATTCTTTGTTCTATCTTATGGGTTATTACATTGCACCTAAAATGTCCTTATTGTATTGCTACTCTATCAGGTATTTGAAACTCTATTCCCAAGCCTAAAGAAGGGGAATCATCTAGGGAATGATGGCACTATGATACTTCATAATACATTGATTTCTTATTCTCTTTAGGTAAAAGATTGGCCTAGAAATGAAAAGAAATGAAAATTACCTTCAAGGGAAGTTGTAGTGTGTTAGAAAACTACTAAATTCAAGCCCAAATAATATCAACATTCAAATCTCTATAGCTAAAAAGCTTAAATTTATAAGCTTGACATATATAGGGGTCAAGGAGCCAAAATCATAGCCAAATTACACTAGATTAATGAAGGTAATAGAGGGTCCAAATATTTATTTAGCTATTTCAAATATAAAAACTAAAAGGAGTATATTGGAGAAATTCAAGATAAAATAGGACTTAATCATATGAATTTGGAAGAGATAATTCTTTTTATAAAACTTTTTTGATAATTTTTTTACATAGGATTCACATTAGCAAGACAATTAATTAATACTAATTAATATTATTAAAGACCACATACCCAAGAAGGTGGATATAAATTATAACAATTATTTAGACAACAAGATCTATCTATTGAAGACTTAGAATATTTTTTTCAATAGCCCCAAATAAAATTCATAGGATTGATGGGCTCTTACTACTATTCTGCTAGACAATATGGCAACATATTAAGATTTTGATCTTCTATACTTGGAGGCTTTAGAGAAAGGTTCACTAGGGCCTAATATTTATAGAGGCCTAATCAAACTTATTTTGAAAGGGAAAATGAAGATACTATCTTTGGATGACATCTTATTACCTTGCTTAACACTTTTTATAAAATTATTTGTAAAACCTTAGCTACAAGGATCAAAGTAGCGGCGAAAGGGATAGTTAGAATTGAACAAATAAGGTTCCTTAGTGGAAGATTTATCCTTGATAACCTAATATTGGCTTGGGAAACCAATAAATGAGCTCAACAATCAAGCCAAAATGCACTATTGCTTAACCTAAATTTTGATAAAGCTTATGATATAATGTGATGGAGCTTTATCCTCAAGATGTTCAATTAATTGGGTTTTGGTACCAAGATGTCGAAGCATGTTTAAATTATTTTCAATGATAGTAATGCTTATTTGGTAGCTAGTAATTGTTTGTCTAATATGTTTCCTATACAATGCTCTATTAGTCAAGGTTGTCCTTTAGCACCATTCCTTTATGTTCTTAATATTGATGCACTCTATTATCTATTATAAAATTATAAACAAATGAATTTGATAGAGGGTATTTCTATCCCAAATGATGTGGTTGTGCTCAATTCACACTTTGTTGATAATAATATGCTCTTTCTTCAAATTTTTGGAAAATAAATTAATAATGTGTTGGATGTCCTAAACTTATACTTTTCTATTTTTTGGCTCAAAGTTAGCACTTCATAAAATTATTTTTTCATGGTTCTATATGTTTTAGTTCCACAATGAATTCCTAAAGGATGGAAACAAATCAAACATGGATTAATCACCACTTGGATATTTCCTTTTAAGTGTTTATTATTTTGAGATGTAGAATTGGTTCATAACTAAGTTAAAAAATAAGCTTTGTAGTTAGAAAAATAAATTTATGTCATTAGCAAGCATGATTCAAGTTGTGAACTACATATTTATAGCTTCCCATGTTTATTATTCATCAAGTTGGATGCCCTCCAAGAAAGGATATGGGGAATTAAATAAAATCATTTATTATCTAATTAGGACAAAGAAGTTGGTTTTAATCCACTTCTCAGTTACATTGCATATGTTGAACAAGGCAATTGGGAGGGGGGGTGAATTAGTTGTAGCAAATTTTTTCTTTACAACATTCACCAGAGATTAATTCAATTATCATTCACAAATCTTTTACTCTGCCAATATGATTAATCATTATGTATAAATGTAGAAACTTAAAGAAGCAAAAACCATACACACACAACAACACTAGATTTGCGTGGAAAACCCAATAAGGGAAAAACCAAGGCGAGGATTAGCTCACAATATAGAGAATATCAAAACCGAATACAAAGACTCACTGCCAGAGAAGGCTCATTGCCAAAATAGGACTCATTGTCCAACAAGGGTTAACCACCCGACGGGTCACTGCCACATAGATACAAAAAAGATAGAAGAGATTTCTTACAGAGAGAAGCCAATCTCAATGCAACAGAGATTTCCACTACAATTCAATCATATACTTGTAGAAATGCTTGAATGATAGAGTACACCTTTAGCTCATTGTATCCAAAAACTTACAATTAGATTTTGCACTGATCTACTCAACCACACACTCTATTTCGCATCTATCTCACATCTATCTTGCACCTTTTCTTTGTATGTGTATATTTTTCACCAATATCTCATCTTGTATTTATACCATCTTCAACTTTGAAACATATCCAAAGTTGGCCACACACACCATTTACAAATTCAAATTAGGTCAGCACCAAAACATTCTAAGTTGGAATTAGAATGAGGGTGACCCAAAGTCCCAACACGCTTCATGAACTTCACAAGTAGTGTTTAACTCAAGGTTGGCCAAACTAGTGTAAAACACATAGAACAATTAAGCACACGCATCCTTATCATGATCCAATCTTTCTAGATAACAAAATTATCTTCAATACGACCTTAACAACTTATCTTGAAAACCGCAAGTCATAAGAATCGAACAAGAAGAAATCTGGACCCACTACATTTCTCCTGGACCTTAGCCAAATACACTAAAAAATACAGTTCACAATTGGTGAACATAACTCGCACTATACAATGATCTAGAACCCCAAAATCTAGATGTAGCAGCTTCCAACAACCATGATTAACATATTTGAATCATACAAACATAGGAGCAAAAGTTGGAGCAACCACTGAATACCTACAACCTTTTTTCATTACAAATTTCTCAATATCCTTGACATATATAGCTTGTACCCATGACATCAATGACAACAACAACCAGTTGACATCAATGACAACACTTTCATACTTGCAACAGTATATAATTGAAAAATCAAGAGGGGTTGGGTCTTTTAGATCCTAAGACACAAGGGATCTGTTTATTAGTTAAATGGATGTCTATAAGTTTTCACCATATTAGTCTCACTTTGATCAATGGAAAATGGCAATTTGTAAGATGGTTAGATAAAATCCTTCTTGCCCCCTTCTTTCGTATAAAAGGATCATTTCCTGTACATTCCATCTAAAAGGCTTGACAAGAAGTTTGCAATTGAAAAAAAAAATTCCTTGCAACTAGGTTTCGTTTTTGTGACTTCTTCTATTTAGTCACCCTATGGCTATTTCTTTCCCAGTAAAAACTTATTATCTATTACGAAAAAGGAGTTTAACCAGAAGCTTCTTGTCATGAAAAACCGTTTTCCAAAATGGTAAAGCTGCAATATTAGCATAAAAGAAGAATAATGATTATTGAATGGACTTGTTGCATGTTTGATAGAAATGCATTACTATAATTTTTTGGCTCTTGGTTTTATTCTAGGCTGTTTTCTTGCTGTACAACTGATGTTTTTTTGCCATTGATTTTCTCGTTGATCTAGTGTATTGTTATACAGTTGTTTATTTTTTCTTGGCATTCCCCTTTTCGTGAACTACAGTTTTCTTTTGTAACTAAGCATCGTTCTATAGGAAAACAAAAAGGTAAGTATCAATTTTAAGTGTGAAATTAAACTAGAACAAAGAACAATTAATTGTTGGAGCATGAATAACGCAAATATAATTGCTGAACACTGAAATGTATTGCAAAGCTCAATTGAGCATTTATTTTTGCGTTGTTTTGAGATTCACCTGTCTTTTAGAGTTCAACCAAGCCTGTGCTACCCTGTTTAATAACATGTTTTGATAAACATACATATATATATATATTTTTCCCTAGGGAAAAATGAAAGACAGAAAGAAATGAACACATTGTGAAAATTTGAGTAAACTAGTTAAAACTCCTTCCATTATTATTGTTTCAATAATGCGAAACTTCTGCAACTCAACTACATTGCTTATACCATTTAGGCTTATCAAATATATAATTGTACTGAATGTGATCAAATTGTCTGAATGAATGTATAAGAAATCAAATTTCTAGAAACCCAGCTATCAAATATCTGGTACTGCGGCTAACAACTTAAGGAAATCAGCACCTGAAAAGAAATATCCCAACAGAGCTTGATTTTCTGGCATTTGACGATCAGACAACCTTAATACCACTGTCAAGGAAATTGTTCCGCCTGCCATAAAATGTAGAATGCTGAAGAGGATGTGGCGGAGGAGGCGCAATTGTCAGACTTAGACCAAACCTGTTATCTTCCATAGAGTTTGAGTTCATTCCAGCTGAATTCGACGACAGATCTGTATTTATTTCTCTTGGATTTCCGGCCTGCAATGTTTACCATCTCAGATGAAATGGGAAAGATTTAAAGCTGACATTTTTCAGGAAGTTGCACAGTAAAAATTACCTTATGATTAGAATCACTATGGCATATATCAAATACGCTTGAGCGACGTTTCTTGATGGTAACATGTTTTTGCCTAAGGAAGTACTTTTGTGCGTGACTGGCAACCTGAGTAGGAGTTCTGGTAGTGACAAAGCTCCTGGATATGCCTCTCCAATCCCCTTTTCCCAGTTTTTCAAGCCCTGTTAAAAACAATCTGTGCTCTTCCTCCGTCCATGGGATTCCTACAAACCAACACAACTTTTTGTGGGTAAAGCAGAGAAGTTAAGTAAATTAAGGTGTATAGGTTTTTTCTATCTCATTCTGATGACGATGGGTCAATCTGAAACGTCCATGATAAAAAAGTGCAGAAAACCAAATCCTCATTCTGATGATGATGGATCATTCCGAAATGTTGATGATAAAAAAATTACAAAATCAATCCAAAAATATGTAAAAAATTATTAATATAATCTGGAGAAACTTCATGCTTTGTTTCTGGAAAAACTGTATTGATTTCATCAAGATTTTGGATCAAACTCAGAAAAAGGATAAGGAAGATTAGTAAATGTAAAGAGAAAGAGCAGGCAAACCTCTCTTCCTTGGAAGATGTTGAGAGAGATTGTTGTCAAATCCATCGCTCGCGTATTCATCCAACTGTTGATTTGGCAGAGTATTGTAACAAAGGTTTCCTGTGCTAGCGCTCTTTCTGAGCGTTACTCCAAACAGCTTCACTTCTCCATCACTTTTATTACCTTTTCTGGTCACTTTCTCCGAATCTGATCGGCCATCATTGATATCAGTGGGTAAGGCACCTTGAACAAAGAAATCCATGAGTCCGTCAAATGTAAGAAGCGCCTTGATCCGTTTTGTTGGTTCAGAGTGGATGTCACATTGTTGGAATGTGAAAGGGGAAAGATGGGAGATGAATAAAATGGTTTGGAATATATTTCTGGGGATCTAGTAAAGTAAAGAATAATCAAACTGGAGCGGAAGTGGTAGTATTATATGGTTGGTTTCAGTGCATCGTCCAATCAAAGTGGTAGTGGTGGGGGCAAAGCTTCCCTCCCCAGCAGGCAAAGATGGGCTTTCCGCCGATTTGCTTTTGATTACTCCAACACAGTGGAGGGAGGGGCCGATCTGTGGCATTCATAGATGATTATACGGTCGGCTTTAAGTCATTAATGGTTGACTCTTTCCTTTTTCTTTCACCCACTCGATTCCATCACAGCTCTCTTCATTTCTCTTCCATCTTTATTGAGACTTAATTTGATTCCCTGGGAGGTCCGACGCAACAGCTGTTCATTGAACAATATTCGTTTGCCATGCCCAATAAAAGTTCATCTACTCTACCCAAGACCCCTTCCAATAAGTTGAAAACAATTTGCCCCTCCAAATCTTCACAAGATAGCCTTTTGTTGCTTGACATGTACTATCACTAGAACTTCCCGGGTGGTTAAGAAATTTGTGGATACTGAAAGAAATTTGTGGATAAGGAATATAGATGTGTGTTAAAGTGAAAATATAGTTAATGGGTTCTCATGAAATTGAATGGTTTTGAATGAGTCAACTAGAGAATAATGTTAGGATTCTGCCCTAAGTAACTTTAACAAAATAGGGACTCTTTAGTCCTTGTCAAGAGTTTCATATTAGATAGCTAAATGATTCTATAGGTTTGATATAAAACCTTAAAAGAAAATATTTTCTTATAGTATAAAATAGAATTTTTGTTTGTGTGAATTAAAATAATTTTGACAAATAAAAATTTTAGACTTGAAAATTCATTGCAAAAGCTTAATAATTAATTAAGTCACAATAACATGTATTTTATTCAAACAAAACTTATTCATTGTTAACTAAAAATAATATTGAACTAATGCATTGAAAATTTTCATGAAACAATTATAAAATTAAATGAAAACATAAATTTTTAAGATTCCCATTTAATTCTTAATCTATTTTAATAAAATTAGTTGATTTCACTTTTTCTTTTTATCAATACACATGTCTATTAATTAAAGATCAAAATATAATACACATATTCATAAAAAAAAGGTAGGAGGACATGAGGTCACTCCCTAGAGTCACACGGGTAGAGCCCAGAAAGTAAGAAATACTAAAAAAAAGCCACTGAGCAGTGAGAGTAGTGCTAGCAAGGGGCGGAGGAGTGTCCCAATCATTTGGTTTGCCCCATACATCAACGGGGTCTAGGGAGACATAAACCAACCATCTTCAATATCTTTATCTTTATTTTGATCATCATTTTGAACTAGAGAAATACTTAGAGTAAGTCGAGGGAGCCATTTGGAAGACTCTGCACCACCAAAAAATGACCAACCACTACCGCCACCAGTCACCGACCCCACTCCCCACCCAAGGGCCACCCAAAGGTAGCACCTCTAGGTAGAGGTGAGGCAAAACACCTTTGCAATGAACCACCCTTGCCATGAGAGTGGCAGCGAAGTGCTTGAGATCTAGGAGATTGTGAGCACAAAGCAAAGAAATTTCAGCCGCACCATCGACCATAAGGAGGAGAATGACCACGAGAAGTAGAGATGTCTAGTGGCACCCTGGCCATGATGCATGGGTCATTACCCAATTGGTCGAGCAACTCCTAAAGGTGTGCAACCTCCAAGGCCACCTTTTTTTCCTAAACCTAAATCTAGAGCATCACATTTGAGAAAAATAGAAGCGTTAGTGAAAAGTGAATCAACGTAATCAATAGAGTTGTGAGAAAAAAAACAACATTTCTATCCTTCCATAAGGAAAATAAAATCTCCACCCTAAAAGCATGCCAAACTTGGGTATACTTGGAAGGGATATAGGTCCAATCTCCTAAAAGAACCATGTGCTAGGAAAAGGGTTATGGTCGAAAGGGGTGAAAGAAGTCATGAATCCAGTTCCATAGTTGTTGAGAATGGTGGAAAAACTAGAAGAGATGCATGAAAGTCTTTGGTTGACCACAAAATAGACAACGAGGTTCCAAAATGCCCATATGCCGAAGGTGAGAGCCAACAAGCAAGTTTTGGAAAAGAATACACTAGGAAAAATAGGCTAGCCTCGGTTCAATAATAGTTAGCTAGATGTTGTGGAATCGGTGTTGCCAAGTAGCTAAAGAAGATTGCAATGCCACTGATGGTTCAATGTAGACACCATAGGTAGGTGCAAAGAAAGCTAGTGGTACCCAAAACATGGCTTATAATTGCAAAAAGTAGTGTCTGGGTACTAAAGCCAATCCTTCCACCATGGCTTAACTAAATGAACACCAATTTTGTCAAGCATCTCCAATGGCAGGGTAGCTAGGATAGAAAGATGTGTCTATTGATCTAGCGATGAGAGCCGAAACTTCACTTTCAGATCTTTCCAAGAACGAAGGTTCATTGTGGCTCTAGAAAACAAATCACAATGAGTGTGAATGCCTTTTTATGAAACTGAAGGGCATGGACCCTATGCAACTAAGCCATAGGGAACCCTTGATTGATTTCACTTTTAAAAAAATTAACTTGAAAAATAATAACATATGTTAATAAAAATCAATTACTATTAACAATGCACAAATCTCTATCAACAAAATATGTCACTCAAAGGAAAGCCTCCCTAGCAAGTGGCAAGTAGCATGAAGAGCAAGTTAGTCTAAATTGATGGAAAATCACACTTAAATTAGGTGGAAAATAACTCTTAAGAGAGAAAACTAATCTTGCTATTTAATACATAAATATAGACTCCTAACCCTTAATTATTTTATATAATTCCCTACAAAGAAATTGCAATCATTCTTGTAGATGTTTCAATGACTAGTTTATTCCAAGTGGCACATGTTTGATATAGTGTAACATACCAACCCTTTAGTGCAGTAAAAATTTCCAATTTTACACCATAAGACTAAGGAATAAGTCAGTGCAATAAATTTTTTATATCTTTTATTGAAAATATATGAACAAGATGCCATATCATATTACAATAAATATTCCACTTCCTTACAATAACTTCAAAAATACACATAATAAGGATACATACCTTTACATACATAGCTCCAATGAGCTTTAGAACAAATAGCTATAAGATGGTCCAGGTTTCCGTCCTTTCAAATCTTGGTTCTTCTGTCGCTGGTTGTGGATGAGAAGCATCACTTTGGCACTTTTTGCAAACCATAGACTCATAATGCGGAACCCCACACATCTATCATTCAATAGATGGCCCTTCCCTTTGATGAAGAGATTGCTAGAGTAACTGATAATGACAACCAAGTGAGAATAGTGTTGTGTCCTACATAACTAGAACTTGTGCAACTCAACAATCTGGAACTAGCATGTAATACAGGATCACGGTGAACTGAAAGTGTAGTCTCAAGTATCACACAACTAAGTGGAGTCTCGTACATTACACTACTTTGATCAGAGTGTTGCATTCAGTATGTTGTACTGAGGGTCATTTGTCACATACACTACTCAGGGCCAATTTGACTTAAGGCCATCTTCAACTACACATTGGCATTGTCCTTCAATGGGTAAATCTGTCACCCTAGACTAACCTAGAACATACTAATCTACTTGGTAATAACCTACTTAACTAGCAAGTACACAAGCTAGGTATATCCTTCAATGGATAGTTTGTCATCCCAGATAACCTATCTTCAAAACAATCTACTAGTAATGAATCTATTAAGCAAGTAAGTACACAACCTGCTTCCATGCTTATCCTAGGGGGTGATCCCACAATAGTGGTTTACAATTTTTGGCCAAGCTGGACACTGCTTTTTTTTTAAAACTAAATCTTCACATTCGAGCACCTATAGCGGTTAAACCGTGAGGAATTTGAAGATGATGCAAACTAGAGTCTTGCCAAATTTTGTCTCTAGATTCTAAAAATATTTTTTTCAAAATTTTTGGAATCAGATTGCACTTTTTTTTCTATCTCTCACGAAAATTGGTTTTTTTCAAAAAACAACATTTTTAAAAAGTGATGCACATCGTATAATGCATAACTTTTTTTCCTTGAAAGATAAAATTCCAATTCTTTCAAATTTAGATTTGCAACTCTGATATCTAGTGCTTCCACTTGGTTAGATAGTTTTTTATTGAATATTTTTTCTTTAATCAAGTTTCAAAGTCAAATCAATTACAATTCAGACATAACACGACCGTATAATGCATAACTTTTACTGTATGTATCGATTTTTTTGGATCAAGGACTCCAATATATGGTGCACTCATATTTTTAATTTTTTTTTGATAATCTTCTATTTTTCCACGTGCAAAACAGAGAGTTTTGTTTTCAGTGAAAAACCTATATTTAATAAAACTTTAAAAACAAATAGATAATATAATCAAAACATATTAAAATTATATTCGTTGGATAGCTTGTTTTGAGGGGAACCTGATACTAGGTGGGTTTCTGAGATCTCCTCCATTTTCATTCTCAAATTGAGCTTCAAAGTGCAAAATTCTCAGCAATTTTGGTGCCTCATGGGATGAGGGTGAAAATAAGTGGGTTTGGTCAAACAAAAAATAATGTTCAGTCGAATAGGGGTTTGATTGAACCAATTTTCAACCGAACCCATTCAATATAGAATAAAAAATAGATTTAAATTGGGCTTGGTCGAACCCCCTCTATTAAAAATTAATTTTTAATATTAATATAAATATAAATCATATTCTTTTTAAATTATGATTTGAGAGAGAGATATGGAGGGAGTGGGAGAGAAAGGGAGAGTGGCGGTAGGAGGCAGGGCTTAAATTTGATGGCCGTATGACTGTATTTAGAGATTTTTTCCATAGAATACAATCAAAATTTTAAGAAGATTGTATAAGATAAAAGGAGATATTTTGGATAGACTATCAAAATTTATATAGAATTATAATGATATATATGTTTGATTTATATATAATTTTACATACACTAAGGTATATCATAATGTTTTAAGGGCACCCTTGAATAAATAACTGTCATTAAAAAAATTGTTGACATGGAAAGTCGACCATCAAATTTAATCCTTGGTAGGAGGGAGTGGGAGAGAGATAAAGGGTAGGGGGTCTTAGGGTTTAAGGGTTAAGGGTAGGGGGTCCTAGGGTTTAAGGGTTAAGGGTAGAGGAGCTTGAGAGGGAGAGTGGGTAGGAGGGAGAGACTTTCAAGAGAGAGAGAGGGGGGGACTGGGAGAGAGATAGAGGGTAGGGAGTAGAAGGG
>VDFB02273648.1:0-41324 GCA_007258455.2 Sequoia sempervirens | reverse complement strand
CAAGTATTGTTTTGATCACAAAATAATAGTCTCAAGTCCAAAACCTTCATACTACACCTATATATAAGTAACCCTAACCTCTCTTTGTCATTTTGAAAAGCCTACTTGCCTAATTTTGATTTATTGTCTTGAGTCAAATATTGTAGGGTGAATTTGACTACTATTTAATTATTTACTTTCAAAAAGGTTACATTTTATTTATTTTTGTTTCTTTTCATTTTGGTGAACCCAATATATCTTACACCCCCTTAAGTTTTTTAATTTAGGGTTCTTTTTATAATTTCTATTTTATTTTCTAGACCTAAGAGTGTGATTTTTCAAGATTTATATTAGCACCCTTCCCTTGTGACTATTTTCTCACCATTTAGGGCTTGTGTATTATGTTTATGCTAAAGTCTCAGCCATATCATCATTTCCCTTTGAGAAGAAGTTGTCTTCTCAATCCTAATATGACATCTCATGTAGTGGATCAAGATACTCTTATGGGTTCTATGGATCCTAATATCCATTAAAAAGCTCATAAATTTCCTATGAATAATAATATTAATCATCATGAGGAGGATTATGAACATGTCACACATATTGATAAAGAATAATTATTTGTCACTACAAAATTAATTTTTTCAAGAGAGCTTGTACTAATATTATTTCTTCAACATAGTTGGTTGATTCTTCATGTAATTTTTTCCGTAGTGCACCATTTTAGTTCAAGTATTTCTCAAAAAAAAGAGGGATAAGATTACTCATAGTTCTTATGTCACTAGTGTTATTCCTACATCTCATCATGTTAACATTCTAACTTTATATTTTTCATATAACATTGTTCGCTTTCTTATCTCATTTCCTTGCATAGTATCCCCCATCCTTTTTATAGTATATATACATTGTTTCCCAAACTCCAAGCACTATCACTCCTACCTCTACCCTTGATGTACTTGTGAAGAATCTAGATGATGTGGAATGTCAACTGAAGGCTATCTCTAATGGTCAAAATTTAGAAGAGTATATTCCAAGACATAACACCCCAATTGTATTTGGAATAGTAGTGGGTTTTTTGGCACCTTGTTTTGAGTTGTATAATGGAAAGGGTGATCCTAACATGTATCTATAATATTTTCAAATTGTATGTTTAGACTTTCTATATGAAGATAAGTTATTGGCCTAAATTTTTTCCATGAAATGTGAAGGATTATGGTATTTATAGTTTCTCTATGCCTCCCATTTCTACTATTTTTTTCAAAAATAGCGAAATCATTCTTTAATCATTTCCAAGTGAACATGGGTTTAAAGACTACATTTTTAGATTTATTTGAATGTTCTCATGGATCTAATCAATGTATTAATTATTATGTAATTTTATTCCAATTATTATGTGCTAAGATGCAACATCACCTTCCTAATTATGAGTTACAAAGTATCTTTATTAAGGGATTGTGATCACTTATTAAGGGTATAACATATTTGTACCTTATTCATGGATTTATTTACTCATGTAAAGAATGTATCTAAATAAAGTTAATGGATTTTAATATTTTGAAACATGGCTCTTCTCCTACTCCTTTTATGTATTCCTATCCTTCAAATTTTCAAAATAAAAATAATTTTCAAAAGGGTAGTGGCAAAAAAGAGAGAACAAACCAAGTGCTCAACATGTGGCTACTACATTTGATATTATGAATTTAAATGAGCCTTTAGAGAAAGTGCTTCAAAATTTATTAATTCTAATATGATTACTCTTGATCACATACAAGTATTTTCATATGAATCTATAACATTTTTATTTTATAATAAACTATAAACATTTTAAATTGATTATTTTTTATTACAAAATTGAATTAAAATTATGCATTTATTATACATTTCAAGGTGTAATATAATAAGGTAGTATGGTATTAGTCCCATCCCACCAACAAGTTGTATACTTGCTTTTGTTTCAAAGGTAAAATTATAATATATAAAATTAAATAATAGTTTACATTGATAGGGGTGATGGACCTAGCTCAATTGGCTAAAGCATCCTGTTGCAGGCAAGAGGTCATGAGGTCTAGTCTCCCCACCATCCCCGTGGTATCGGAGGGTGAGTCGCACCAACGTCACCAATCACATGAATTTTTTTTACCAAGAACACTACAATTTATAGGGGGGTGGATACTCGACTGATTTTTGTAGCCTAAAAAAAAGTTACATTCATAATAATGTTTAATGCTAGAAAATAGAAAATCTGGTTGAATATATGGGAATTAGATAACCATCTAGCATGCATGTCATAGTGGTGGTTGTGACATTGGATTTACTAAGGTACACTATAACACATTTAAATTTGTGTACATTGTATACATTGGCCTCATGACATTGTATGAAATTTCGTACATGCTCTCATGGCCTTATTGAGATTAATATATATAAATATTTTATGTATATTTTTAGCTTAAATAATTTTAATGGTTTATACATATTCTTTCTCTCTATCTTTCCCTCTATCTCCCTCTCTCTATCACTATCTCTCTCATATGTACATGGTGTACATAAAGGTCAAATGCCATATATGACATGATATCATAAAAGTGTCATGCAAGCATCATGACTAGTGCACATCAAACTCTTATGGTGGTTTGTTTAGTATTTTTATTCATAGATCATGATTACCTCCATAATTTAGTTTCTACTTTGACCTTCTCATCTATTATATATGTAATCTTGGTTGCCAACTAGTCAAAAGCCTCCATCACCCCAATCCTTGGAAACACATACATGGGAAGCATATGAGGACCTTTGAGAGAACCCTCCACTATAATGGTGGTTTAAGTAAAAAAATAATCATCTTGTAAATTACTTGATGTCATCAATTAGGTTCTCCAACATCTTAACTAATAATTATTTTTTAATCTTTGGACAAATTATTGGATACATTTTATTTGATATGACCTAATTTTTTTCTTCACATTAGTCAACATTCCAAGTTTCAAATACTATATGAACATTATTATTTCATGGAAGCTTGATTTTAACTAATACTGTAGAAAAATTCATGGAAGCACATATGGTATCTATTTGGTAAGAATCCTTTTTAATTTTGTCCCCACTCAAGTAACTATAAATTGCTTATATAAGAAGAACAAGATTAGTTTCATGTAAACAACTAAAAGAATTAGTTTGAAATCCTATAATTAATGTATGATATTAAGTAAGAATCCTACAAATATTATAACATACTCATGGTAATTTATTATATTGTGATTATTTACCATGAAATGCAATCAACACATAAGTATATTTGTTCACTTAATTAAAGAGTTTAGACTTGAAATGGATACTTATATGGAAGATCCGCCCTCGCCCCTCTCTTTTAGATCAAACCATTCCTCATATCTTGAATATATAAGCATGAGTTGTTGAGTAATATTTTTCATGGAGCCCCCCCAACCTAAGATTCTTAAGGGTGGCCCTACTATTCATAGCTTGAACTAAACTAAACTATAACTTAAAAAACAAGCATAGTTAAAGTCCCAACATGGAGAGTAATGGTTGGTCTATCTAGATATGATTAGATCATGTAGAACAATCTTGATCATGGTTGAAACTAGAAAGGCCCCTTAGTTATTTCAAAATACCATGTTATACTTAAAATTTATATATTTCTTAAAGAAAATGTGATAATAATGATTCAAATTTATATTTTTAAGGTAATAAATCTATTTATTTCATTTATTCAAGAACTATATAAAGAACCAAAAACATCCAAAAATTAATTATATCAAACTAATTTGTGGTGTATCATGTAGAATATATTGAAAATTAACATAGGTAATATTTAAGTCCAATTGAGACAAAACATAGATAGATCCATGTAGAGTTCCCTTGGCTTCTTATGTTTTATATTTATTTTACCAAAAAAAGACCACTTGTTACCTTCTAAGTTTAGATATACAACTTACAATTATTCACCTACTTCATAATGCAAAGGAATGAATAGTGATGTCTTGATCCTCTTTGTGAAATTTCACAACTCTAGATTAAATTTGGAGCATCATTAGCCTCTTTAAATTATGGATAAGGTTTTGGTATGATTTTGATTGAAGAGTTTTTGTTGGGTTTGTAGGTCATTGCTTTACTTGATTTCTTGACTTGTAAGGAGATATTTATTATGGACTTATCTTACTTTATCATAGTAATAGTTATCTTAAGAAGTATATCATGGTTGATTGTTTCATGAGGTCTTTAGTGCAAATAATTTTGTATCAAGGGTTGAAGCATGATGAATATTTTATCATTTCACAAGGTGTTGAAACTCAAGGACGAACTTTTGCATGATATCTCAAACTCAAGGATTCATCCACATGTATATTGTTGTCGTTGTCTATTTGAGACTATACTTTGGTACATTCATAATCTCAAGTCTTATGGTTGTGGTCTTAGTAATCATTTTGAGTTTGTTGGTGATGAGAAATTTCAAATTCAACTAGGTCATATTGTAAATGTTAAAGAAGAGTAGTTCAAGTTTCAATGTGAATGATTTGTGGAATTAGTGATGAGAATTGCTCACTCAAATTTTAATACTCAACTACTCTTAAGTCTATTTAGAGACTCAATCAGAAGCGCATAATTTGAAATGAGTGGGATACCTAGTATATGAAATGGAGTCTCCTCTATAATTCACTTAGCCACCACAACATGTTGGCTAGTAAGTTCAACCATAAGAGGTGAAGAATAAAAAATATGGCTCACTACACCATTAATCTAAATGTCACTAATGTATTTTGCAACATTGCATCTATCATCACCATGGTCAAAATGGTTCCAAGATAAGAAAAATTGATAGAGGTTACTATGGAGGGAACCTACGTGCACCTATAAGTTTAGAAGAAACATTTGTAGGTGCCATGAATTCCAAGAACAACTCTGTCATAGTTTAGAATGTTTTTACGCATATAGGTCCCTTAAGAGTATTTTTTGGAAGCCTATATTCTGGAATACTTGCGACACTTGTGGTGAAAAATGGGGCCTTCCTAGAATTCACCAATCCAAATTGTTGTTTTAGCATAGTTGGTTGAGACCTAGGAGGAAAAAAACAAAAAATATGGCTCCAAGCAAGGTTGTGTTCATTCGTTGAACACACAATACACTTTTTACAACATTGCATCCTTTGTCACCATGATCAAATGGTCTTGAGCTAATTAAAATAAAGAGAGGTTATTTTCAAGGGACCACACATGCACCTTTAGTTCTAGGAAAAAAATTGTAGGTTCCACAAATTTTGAGAACCACTTTATCATAATTTGATATGGTTTTGCAATTAGGTCTCTTGAGAGACATTGTTAGAATCGTATAATATGGAATGATCAGGACACCTAGGGTGTGAAATGAGACCTCCCCTAGCATTCATATTCTCACTAGAAATTTTTGGTTTATTTTTTAAGACCCATGAGTTGAAGAACAAAAAATATGGATCATAGCACCATTCTATTGAATCTCATTGATGTTTTTTGCAACATTGCAACCATCATGCCATGGTAAAAAACTTAGAGAAAAAAAATTGATAGAGGTTATTGTGGAGGGACCTTTTTTGCACTTGTAAGTTCAATGAAATATCGGTAGATGCCACCAATTTCAAGAACCACTCCAAATAGTTTGGTAATTTTTTGTACTTAAGTCTCTTAAGAGACTTTGGTGGAAGCTTGTATCTCTCAAAATAATTGGGACACTTGGGGTGCAAAATTGGGCCTCCCATAGCATTCATCGACCCAACTTAATTCTTTTGCATATTCGGTTGGGGCCCACAAGGTGAAGAACAAAAATAGTGCTCCTAGCAAGGTTGTGTTGAATAAAAATGACACTTTTTGCAACATTGTGCAACTATCATTACCGTGATCAAACATTTTTGAGATAAGAAAAACTAAAAGAGGTTATTGTGAAGGGAACCTATGTGCACCTATAGGCCCAAATAGAAAATCCATAGGAGTCACGGTTTTTAAAACCACTCCATCATAGCTTGTAAGTTTTTTCACTTAAGTTTGTTAAGAGACTTTGCTAGAAGCTTGTAGCTCAAAATGATTGAGACACCTAGGGTACAAAACAGGCCCTCCCCTAGAAATCACCTATCCAAAAAAATGTGTTGGCATAGTTTTTTGAGCCCCATGAGGTGAAGAACCAAAAAAATGGCTCTTGAAAAGGTTATGCTGAAAGCAAATGATGATTTTACAACATTACATCTATCATTGCCATGGTCAAATAGTTTCAAGATAATCAAAATTGAGAGAGGTTATTTTGGAGGGACCCTACATTCCCTTGTAGGTTTATATGGAACATTCATATGTTCCATAGATTTTGAGAACCACTTTGTCCTTCTTTGATAATTTTTTGCACTTAGGTCTCTTAAGAGGCTTTTCCAAAAGCTTGTGGCATGGAACAATTGGGACACCTAGGGTGAAAAAAGAGGCCTCCCCTAGAATTCATACTCCAACCTTAATGTGATGGTATATTTAGTTGGTCCACAAAGGTGAAGAATGAAAAATGTTGCTTTTGGCAAGGTTTTGTTGAATGCAAATGATGTTTTTACAACATTGCAATCATTGTCAACACAATCAAATGGTTTCAAGATAAGAAAAAATAAGAGAGGTTATTTTGGAGGGACCCTTCATACACTTGTAGATTTAGGAAAAAAGCATCTATAGGTTCCATAGATTCCAAGAACATCTCTATCATAGTTTGATATTTTTTTACACTTAAGTATCTTAAGAGACTTTGTTGAAACCCTGTAACTCAAAATTATTGGAACACCTCGGGTGAAAAAAAAATCCTCCCCTAACATTCACCTACCCACCAAACTTTTCAGTGTATTTTGATAGGGCCCACATGGTAAATGACAAAAAATGGCTCCTAGAAAGTTTGTGTTGAATGCAAATGATTATTTTTGCAACATTGCAACCATCATCTCCATGCCCAAATGGTTTCAAGATAAGAAAAAATTAGAGAGATTATTGTGGAGGTAACCTACATGCACCTATAGGTATAGATGGAACATCGATAGGATCCATTGATTTCATGATCCACTTCATAATAGTTTGGATTTTTTGCACTTAAATCTCTTAAGAGACTTTGTTGGAAGTCTATAGCCCAAAAAAATTGAGACACTTGGGGTGTCAAATGGGTCCTCTCCTAGAATTCACCCACCCACCCCAACATGTTGGTATATTCATTTGGGTCCCATGAGGTGAAGAAAAAATATGGATGTTGGCAAAGTTTGTGTTGAAAGAAAATGATGATTTTTGCAGCATTGCAACCATCATCACCATGGTCAAAAGGTTTCGAGATAATAAAAATCAAGAGAGGTTATTGTGGAGGGATCCTATACACATCTTTAGGTTCAAATAGAAAATCTATAGGTCCCATGGATTTTGAGAATCACTACATCATAGTTTGCTAATTTTTTGCACATAGGTCTCTTAAGAGACTTTGTCAAAAACTTGTAGCTCAAAATGATCTTGAAACTTGGCGTGTGAAATGGGGCCTCCCCTAGCATTCACCTACTTAATTAAATTTTTTTATGTGGATTTTGTATCTCATACACTTGAGCCTTAAGTTGTTTAACATTTACATACATATCAATAGATAAGCATATTACAATATTTCTTGTTATCTTTATTTTTATTCACAAGAGATTGAATTAACATGCCTAGTGGCTTGACTAAGGATCTAATATGACACTCACTTAACAAGCTCCTCAAAGGTGTTTATAAACACCACCAATTCCTTGTTGTATTTCTACATACTCAAAGGCAAGGAAAACTAGTTTCAAGATTACAATACTTTCCAATTCAATTTCATGTAACATTTTCTCAAATTGAATCTACACATAAAGTTCAATTTCATGCAACAAAATTAAAAAAGATTGACTTTTACTAAGAGTTCATCACTTATCAAAGAAAAGTTAAATTTTCATCTAACTAAGCATCATAGAGCTGAACCCAAGTATTATTTTGATCACACGATAATAGTTTCTAGTCCAAAACCATCAAATCACACCCAAATCTAAGTAACCCTAACCTTTCTTTGTTATTTTGAAAAGTCTACTCTCCTACTTTTGATTTACTATCTCAAGTCAAATATTCTAGGGTGAATTTGACTACTATTCAATTATTTACTTTAAAAAAGGTTACATTCTATTTATTTATGTTTCTTTTCATTTTGGTGAACCCAATATATCTTACACCCTCTATGTTTTTTAATTTAGGTATTTTTATAATTTCTATTTTATTTTCTAGAACTAAGAGCATGATTTTCCAATATTCATATTAGCACCCTTATCTTGTGACTATTTTCTCACCCTTTAGGGCTTTTGTATTATATTTCTCCTAAAGTATCAATGATACCATCCTTTCCCTTTGAGAAGAAGTTGTCTTATCAATCCTAATATGGCATCTCATGTCGCCGATCAAGATACACTTATGGGTTCTATGATCCTAATATCCATCAAGAAAACTAAAAATTTCCTATGAATAATAATGTTAATCACCATAAGGAGGATTATGAACATGTCACACATATTGATAAGCAATAATTATTTGTCACTACAAACTTGATTTTTCAAGAGAGCTTACTAATGTTACATCTTCTACATATAGTTGATTCTTCACATAATTTTCTCCTTAGTGCACCATTTGTTTCAAGTATTTCTCAAAATATATTGGGAGAAGATTACTCATTATAGTTCTTATGTCATTAGTGTTATTCCTAAATATCAACATGTTAATGTCCTGACTTTATCTTTACCTTATAGCATTGTTTTCCTTCTTATCTTATTTCCTTCCATATTATCCCCCATCATTTTTACACTACACATACATTGTTTCCTAAACTTTGAGATCTATCATTCCTATCTCTACCCTTGATGTATTTGTGAAGAATCTATATGATACGGGTTTACAACTTAAGGCTATCTCTAATGGCCAAAATTTAGAAGAGTATATTCCAAGACACAACACCCTAGTTGTCTTTGAAATAGGTAAACATGCTTTACTAGTGGGTTTTTTGGCACCTTATTTTGAGTTGTACAATGGGAAGGGTGACCCTAACATGTATCTACAATATTTTAAAATTGCATGTTGAGACTTTCTATATGAAGTGAAGTTATTGGCCTAAATTTTTTGCATGAAATTTGAAGGATTGTGTTATTCATAGTTTCTTTATGCCTCTCATTTCTATTCATTTTTTTCAATATTAGCCAAATCATTCTTTATTTATTTCCAAGTGATCATGGGTATAAAGGCTACATTTTTAGATTTATTTGAATGTGCTCATGGATCTAATAAATTCTTTAATGATTACACAATTTTATTCCAATTATTATGTGTGTTAAGATGCAACATCACCTTCCTAATTATGATTTACCAAGTATCTTTATTAAGGATTTGTGCTCACTTAGTAAGGGTATAATATACTTGAATTATTATGCTTCATTCATGGATTTATTTGCTCATGTAAAGAATGTATCTCAATAAAGTTAATAGATTTTAATATTTTGAAACATGACTCTTTTCCTACTCTTTTTATGTATTCTTATCCTTCAAATTTTAAAAAAATAAAATAAAATTCAAAAGGGCGATGACAAGAAAAGAGAACAAACCTAGTGCTCGACATGTGGATACTACATTTGATATTATGAATTATATGAGCCTTTAGATAAAGTGCTTCAAAATTTATTGGTGCTAATATGATTACTTTTCCATCCATTGAACCATTGGATCCATATAGACAATTGCATAAGGATATGATGAACATACTTTATATTGATATCATAAAGTTCAAGGTCATGTGAAACGACATTGTATTTGTTTAAAGCATAAGGTGCAAGATTTGATTGATAATAATATGATACAAGTAACTAGTGTTAAAAATGGGTGAAATATTTAACTTCTCCCCCTAATAATAATTTTAAAATCCACATTAATCCTTGCGCCTCTCATGATCAAGATAATAAAAGGCAAGTGCATGGAATTGGTATATAAAACATGTACCAAATAAAATATTTTGATTAAAATGTGCTCATGTTATTGTGAAGACCGCAAAAAATGCTCACATTGTGTTGAGCATAAAACTCAAGTGCAATTTGGAATCACAAAAACATGCTTATGTTTTATGCTCAACATAACATGAGCATTTTTTAAAAAAATTAAAAGGAAAAATAAAATAGACCTTCATATTTGCAACTTATGGCCTTGACCCACAAAAATCCCTCTTCATTTGATAAACAATAAAATAGACCTTCATATTTGCAAACTATGGCCTTGAACCACAAAAATCCGTCTTCATTTGATCTTCTCCAAAGCATGATCATGCTTTGAAAATTTGGCAAGGATCTTGATAATGCCACACCATAGAAGAGGTAAGTGTTAAATTTTACTGTTTTGGAATCACATTGTGTTTGCATTTGAGAAAACATAGATTTTTTTTTTATGAATTTCTTATTTTTTAAAAATTATTTATACCATAACCTATAAACCGTAATCTGAAACCATATTTGTATAAAAAAATGCCTAAAGACAACCCTGTAATACCCAAGTCTCCTCCAACATTTTTGACAAAACCTAGAAAAAGCCAAGAGGACTTGGTTGAGCATTTGGAACAAAATAAATTTTCAATTATGGAATTAGTTTCAAAATTAAAGGCTTCAACATCAAACCCCAAACATTGGAAGTAATTGATGATGTAGACGGTGCCACCTCACACAAGAGTACTTATTATCATCTTAGATGTTTTGGGAGCACAAAGGGTGATACAATAGTACAAAGTGGTGCATCAAATAATATGGTGATGAATGATGAGCTACTAAATGATTTGTTTCTTGAGATCACATACATGCATTTTCATATGAATTTATACCATTTTATATTTTAAACTTAATTTTTTAAATGTAAATTGATTTTTAAATATGGAATATATTTAAGATTATGCATATATATTATACATTTCAGGGTGTAATATCATAGGGTGCTATGACATTAACTATCCCACCAACAAGTTTTATGTTTGCATATTTTTCAAAGGTAAAATATAATAATAGTTTAAATTCATAATAATGTTTAATGTTTAAAAATACAAATTTTTGTTGAATAGGTGGGAATTACATTCCCATCTAGCATTCATGTTCATAGGGATGATTGTGACATTGGATTTATTGAGGTACACTATAAAAAATTAAATGTGTGTACGCTATATATATTAGCCTCATGGCATTGTATGACATTTCGATGAGATTTTGTATGCCCTCATGGCCTTATCAAGCTTAATATATATAAATTTTTTGTGCATATTTGTAGCTTAAATGGTTTTAATGATTTGTACATATTATTTATCTCTATCTTTCTATCTACCTCCCTCTCTCTCCATCATCTATCTCATATGTACATTGTGTGCATAAGGGTTGAATGAATGTATATATGATGTGCATGAGGATTGAATGAAATATATGATATATTTTCACATAATTTTCATGCATGCATTATAGTGCACATAAAACTCCTAATATAGTGTTTATAGTCTTCTTATTCATACATCATGGTTACCTACATAATTTAGTTTCTACTTTGACCTATTCATCTATGATATATGTAATCTTTGTTGTCAACTAGTAGAAAGCCTCCATCACCCCAATGCTTAGTAACACATACATGGGAATCATATAAGGACCTATGAGAGAACCCTCTACCATTATAATGGTGTAAGTAAAAAATCCATCAACTTGTAAATTACTTGATGCCATCAATTAGGTTCTGCAACATCCTAAGTATTAATTCTTTTTTAATCTTTTCATAAACTATTGGATATATTTTATTTGATATGACTTGAATGTTTTATTTTATGCGAATATTATTCTTTGATGGAAGATTGTTTTATCTAATGGTGTATAAAACTTCATGGAAGCATGTATATGGTATCTATTTGGTAAGAATCATTTTAATTTTGTCCCCACTCAAGAAACTACGAATTGCTTCTATAAAAAGACCAAGATTAGTTTCATCTAAATAACTAAAATAATTAGTTTTAAATCCTATAAATAAGATATGCACTAAGTAAGAAGCCAACAAATATTATAAAATACTTATGGTGATTTTATTATAATAAGATGATATACCATGAAATGTAATTAACATGTAAGTGGATTTTTTTACTTTAAAGTATTTAAACTTGGAATGGATACTTATATGGATAAGCCACCCTCTTCCCTCTATTTTAGATCAAACCATTCCTCATCTCTTGAATAGATAAGCATGAGGTGTTGAGTAATATGGTTCATGGATGCTTATTGAAAGTGCATATATTCTAAAAAAAAATTGTATCAAATTTTACAAAGCTTGCCTCAAGTTATCTTAGTGGGTGAATTCATTTAATAAATACGCATACAATGTCCAATTTAGAATAGCCAATGGAATTAGTGTGTGCTCTCCCTAGTTAGAACTTTTCTATTTACCACTTCTACTAAAAATATTTGTGTAATAACAAGTCACTAGGATATCACTTCCCCATTAATAAAGCTACTAGGTATATATGATGTAGAATTTTCTCAATAACTATTATAAAATTTTAGTCAAAAATTCAAGCTACTAAGTATATATGATGTAGGGTTGAATGCCATATATGACATGATATCATACAAGTTCCATGCAAGCATCATGGATAGTGCACATAAAACTCTTATGATGGTGTGTTTATTATTTTTATTCATACATGATGATTACCTCCATAATTTAGTTTCTACTCTGACCTACTCATTTATTATATATGTAATCTTGGTTGTGAATTTGTCAAAAGCCTCCATCACCCCAATGCTTGGAAACACATACATGGGAAGCATATGAGGACCTTTGAGAACACCATCCACTATAATAATGGTTTAAGTCAAAAATCCATCATCTTGTAAATTACTTGATGTTGTAAATTAGGTTCTCCAACATCTTAAGTATTAATTATTTTTTAATCTTTGGATAAACTATTGGATACATTTTATTTGATATGAATTAATTTTTTTCTTCACATCATTCAATATTCAAAGCTTCCAATAGTATGTGAACAATATTATTTGATGGAATCTTTATTTTAACTAATATTATAGAAATCTTCAAGGAAGCACATATGGTATCTATTTGTTAAGAATCCTTTTAATTTTGTCCCCACTCAAGTAACTATAAATTGCTTATATAAGTAGACCAAGATTATTTTCATGTAAATAACTAAAAGAATTAATTTGAAATATTATAAATAATGTATGACATTAAGTAATAATCTTAAAAATATTATAAAATACTCATGGTAATTTATTATATTGTGATGATATGCCATGAAATACAATCAACACATAAGTGTATTTATCCACTTAATTAAGGTGTTTAGACTTGGAATGGATACTTATATGAATAAGCCACCTTCTTCCCTTTATTTTATATCAAACCATTCCTCATATCTTGAATAGATAAGCATGAGTTATTGAGTAGTATGATTCATGGAGCCCCCAACCTATGATTCCTAAGGGGGGGCTACTATTCATAGCTTGAACTAAAGTAAACTATAACTAAAAAAATAAGTATAGTTAAAGTCACAACATGGGGAGTAATGGATAGGTCTATTTAGATATGATTAGAGAATGTAGAATAATCTTGATCATGGTTGAAACTAAAAAGGTGCCTGAGTTACTTCAAAATACCATGTTATACTCAAACTTTATATATTTCTTAAGGAAAATGTGATAATAATGATTCAAATTTATATTTTCAAGGTAATAAACCTATTTCTTCTATTTATTCAAGAACCGTATAAATAATCAAGAACATCCAAAAATTAATTATATCAAACTAATATGTGGTGTGCAATTTAGAATCTATTGAAAATTAAAATAGGCAATATTTAAGTCCAATTGAAACAAAAAGTAGATAGATCCACATAGAGTTTCCTTGGTTTCTTATGTTTTATATTCATTTTACTGAAAAAATACCACTTGTTACCTTCTATGTTTAGATATACAACTTATAGATATTAACCTACTCCATAATGCAAAGGAATGAATAGTGATTTCTTGATCATCTTTGTTAAATTTCACAACTCTCGCTTAAATTTGGAGCATCATTAGCCTCTTTAAATTGTGTGTAAGATTTTATGGATAATGTTTTCCTATGATTTTGATTGAGGAGGTTTTTTTGGGTTTGTATGCCATTGCTTTAGTTGATTTCCTAAATTGTAAGGAGATATTTCTTATGGAATTATATTAATTTATCATAGTAATAGTTATCTTAAGAAGTCCTTCATGGTTGAGTGTTTCATGAGATATTTAGTGCAAATAATTTTGTATCAAGGGTGCTAACCTGATGGATATTTTATCATTTCATAAGGTGTTGAAACTCAAGGAGGGACCTTTTCATGATATCTCAAACCGTAGGATGCATCCACATGTATATTGTTGTTGTAGTCCATTTGAGACTATATTTTAATACATTTATATCTCAAGTCTTATGGTTGTGGTCTTAGTACTCATTTTGAGTTTGTTGGTGATGAGATATTTCAAATTCAACCAAGTCATATTGTAAATGTTAAAGAAGAGTAGTTCAAGTTTCAATGTGAATGATTATGTGGAATTAGTGATGAGAATTGCTCCCTCAATTTTTTCTAGTCAACTACTCTTAAGCCTCTTAAGAGACTCAATCATAAGTATATAATTTGAAATGAGTGGGATACCTGGTGTATGAAATGGAGTCTCCTCTAGAATTCACTTAGGCACCGCAACGTGTTGGTAGGTGAATTCAACCATAAGAGGTGAAGAACAAAAAATATGGCTCACTGCACCATTAATCTAAATGCCACTAATGTATTTATCAACATTGCATCTATTATCACCATGGTCAAATGGTTCCAAGATAAGAAAAATTGAGATCTAGGTTACTCTGGAGGAACTTTGCATGCACCTATAAGTTTAGAAGAAACATTTATAGGTACCATGAATTCCAAGAACAACTCTATCATAGTTTATAAATTTTCTACACTTAGGTCCCTTAAGAGACTTTGTTGGAAGCCTATAGTCTAGAATAATTGAGACACTTGAGGTGCAAAATGGGGCCTTCCTAGAATTCACCAATGCACATTGATGTTTTAGCATAGTTGATTAAGACCTAGGAAGTAAAAAAAAAGAAAAAGGATCCTAGCAAGGTTGTGTTAATTCATTGAACATAAATTACACTTTCTACAACATTACATCATTTATCACTATGATCAAATGGTCTAGAGCTGATGAAAATAAAGAGAGTGTTTTTTAAGGGACCACACATGCACCTTTAGGTCTAGAAAAAAATATTATAGGTTCCACAAAATTTGAGAACCACTCTATCATAGTTTGATAGGGTTATGCACTTAGGTCTCGTGAGAGACATTATCAGAATCCTATAGTATGGAATGATCAGGGCACCTAGGGTGTGAAATAAGGCCTCCCCTATCATTCATATTCCCACCAATTTTTTTGATGTAGTTGTTTAGGACCCATGAGTTGAAGAACAAAAAATACGGCTCATAGCACCATTCCATTGAATGTCATTGATGTTTTTTTCAACATTGCAACCATCATGTCATGGTAAAAGATTTAGAGAAGAAAATTTGATAAAGTTTATTTTGGAGGGACCCTTTGTGCACCTATAAGTTCAATGAAACATTGGTAGATGCCATTGATTTCAAGAACCACTTCAAATAGTTTGGTAATTTTTTTGTACGTAAGTCTCTTAAGAGACTTTGGTAGAAGCTTGTAGCTCTCAAAACAATTGGGACACCTGGGGTGAAAAATGTAGCCTCCCCTAACATTCATTTACCCACCTTAATTTTTTGCATAGTTTGTTGGGGCCCATAAGGTGAAAAATAAAAATAGGGATCCAAGCAAGATTGTGTTGAATACAAATGATACTTTTTGCAACATTTCATCTATTGTCACCATGATCAAATAGTTTTGAGATAAGAAAAAATAAAAGAGGTCATTGTTAAGGGAAACTATGTGCACCTATAGGTCTAAATATAAAATCCATAGGAGTAATGGTTTTTAAAACCACTCCATCATAGTTTGGTTTTTTTTCACTTAAGTTTGTCAAGAGACTTTTCTAGAATCTTGTAGCTCAAAATGATTGAGACACCTAGGGTATAAAATAGGCCCTCCCCTAGAAATCACTTAACCAAAAAAATGTGTTGGCATAGTTTCTTGAGCCCCATGAAGTGAAGAAAAAAAAAATGGCTCCTGAAAAGGTTGTGCTAACAGAAAATGATGATTTTGCAACACTGCATCCATTATTGCCATGGTCAAATAGTTTTGAGATAATAAAAATTGAGAGAGGTTATTGTGGAGGGACCCTACATGCCCTTGTAGGTTTATATGGAACATTCATATGTTCCATGGATTTTGAGAACCACTCCATCCTATTTTGATAAATTTTTGCACTTATTTCTCTTAAGAGACTTTGCCAAAAGGTTACAGTAGCTTGGAGCAATTGGGACACCTAGGGTAGAAAAAGAGGCCTCCCCTAGATTTCACACTACCATCTTGATGTGATGGTAGATTTAGTTGGTCCAATAAAGGTGAAGAAAGAAAAATATGGCTTTTGGAAAGGTTGTGTTTAATGAAAATGTTTTTTTTACAACATTGCAATCATTGTCGCCACAATCAAATGGTTTCAAGGTAAGAAAAAATAAGAGAGGTTATTTTGGAGGGGCCCTACATGCACTTGCAAATTCATAAAAAAACATCTATAGGTTCCATAGATCCTAAGAACATATCTATCATAGTTTGATATATTTTTTCACTTAGGTATCTTAAGAGACTTTGTTGGAAGCCTATAACTCAAAATGATTGGAACACCTAGGGTGAAAAACAAGTCCTCCCCTAAAATTCACCTACCCACCCAATTTTTTAGTGTATTTTGATAGGGCTCATATGGTAAAGGAAAAAAAAGTATGGATCCTAGAAAGGCTGTGTTGAATGTAAATGATTCTTTTTGAAACATTGCAACCATAATATCCATGGCCAAATAGTTTCAAGATAAGAAAAAAATAGAGAGGCTATTATGGAGGGAACCTAAATGCACCTATAGGTATAGATGGAACATCCATAGGCTCCATATATTTCATGAGCCACTTCATAATAGTTTGGAATTTTTTGCACTTAAGTCTCTTAAGAGAATTTCTTGGAAGTCTATAGCTCAAAACAATTGAGACACTTTAGGTTTGAAATGGGTCCTCTCCTAGAATTCACCCACCTACCCCAACATGTTGGTATATTCATTTGGGTCCCATGAGGTAAATACAAAGTATGTATCTTGGAAAAATTTATGTTGAAAATAAACGATTCTTTTTGAAACATCGCAACCATCATCACCAAGTTCAAAAGGTTTCAAGATAATAAAAATGGAGAGAGGTTATTATGGAGGGGCCCTATGGACATCTTTAGGTTCAAATAGAAAATATATAGGTCCCATGGATTTTGATCACTCCATCATAGTTTGATATTTTTTTCACATAGGTCTCTTAAGAGACTTTGTCAAAAGCTTGTAGCTCAAAATGATGTGGACACTTGGGGTGTGAATGTTGAACTCTCAAATTAATGAAGGGAGGGTGAATCAGTATTCACTAAAATTCATTAGCTTCAATAACTTTGAACATTCATTCAATGCATCATATCAAACTTGTATTAATGGAAAGGAACATAAAAAGAATGCATCACATCAAAGAACACAAAAACAACAGATTTACATGGAAAAACCATGGTGAGGATTAGATCACAATATATTATAACCAGTTATAAGATATTATAGAATGGATCACTTCTAGGTGGAATCATTGTTCAAAGGAATCACTATCTAGAGAATAGAAGAAATGACTCACTTATAGAATAGAAAAGAGGGTGGCTCACTGCTAGAGATTTGAAATGATACAATGCATCTATAATATGCCAGAGACAATTCCAATTAAGCTTTGTAAATTGATCTAACACACATCATGCCTCACAATTATCATACTCTATTGTATCACATTATATTTGTATCACAATCACATCACATTTACATAGTCATCATCCTCATCATTGAAATGAACTTGCATTTATATGCATTACATTTGCAAACACCTATAACATCAATTAGGTTGGCCTAATTAGATGAAATGTGCAATCCAACAACCTTTGAGCTGAAGATCCGACCATACGCACCTTAAAAAATAAACCAAAACATGTAGCACATCAAAATAGGTCAACAAGGACCTATAATTACTCCCATAAGTCTGATCCAAAATTTAACTTTGCATGACCTCAAACCCTTTAGGTTTGCACCGCTAGTGAAGTAACAATGGAATGAACCAACTGTTCATCAATATTTCAACACACAGACCTTCAAAGCTCTTGACAGTTGGAACAAGGACACTTATAACATCTATGAACATTCCCTCAAAATTATATAGCAAGACATTCATCCATAGTGGAATGCAAAGCATTCCAATTAGGTACTCTATCTCTATAATTTTTCCATATCCAAAATGATATTTTGTCAACTCTAACTTCAACTATAGAGGACTTCAAGACTTGAAACTTGGGATTTGGATTCCTCCAACATGCACCAAAATTACCTCAAAATTGCATAACTAGGTTCTTCATGGCCAAGCAATGTGAGCCACAAAATAGGTTCTCTAAACATTGAAAACTATATTTTGGACTTATGTAATTACCCAATGCATTTGATCTACTCCAAGCCAACACTTCTACAATTGTACAATGATTTGACATTACCATATTCACCAAACATTGACTATACATGAATGTTGATACTACAACAATGTTGACATCAATGCAAACACCATAGTAGCATCATCTGCCATACATCCATCAATCTTCTCAATGACAAACTTCCAACAATCTCCCCCTTTGTCATTGATGGAAACTCATTCTCAAAATCTCTCAAACTATCCCCCCTTTGACATCAAGGGAAAAGGGACCTCAATATCAAACTTTGCAAACTACCTCAATTGTTCTCCCCCTTATTGTTTCATTCCTATGCTCAACACTTCCAACAATTTGTATGTATATATATGTACACATGAGAATAGCTCCCTCTTACAAATTTATCTATAAAAAATGATCAAAAATGTATTGTAACATTCTCTAATACTTTCACATATGTACAAGGAAAACTAAAATTGCATAAATAAAACAAAAACATACATAATCAACTAGAGGAGGGTAGAATAGCATTGTAGGACACCTTCAGTTTGGCAAGGTGTGCCTCCCAGTCCTTCTTTACAACTTCCTATCCCTTCTTGGAAAAGGTAAGTATACATCTCTATCTTTCAAATTGCATAAGGAGGTATTCTCCTTCATTCGATGAATTGGGTACTATGTTCTTCTGTGCCAACTTCTTTGCATGTGCTACTACACCTTAGTCAAGGAGGTAAGCCTTGCACTTACCAGATCCCTCAATTGATAGTATTACATAATTATCTTTTCTTTATGTTCCTACAGTTGGAAAAATTGTCCATGCAAGCTCTTTATTGCAATCCTTGTAGCACCATCTGTGTCATGCACTAGATTATAGACTCTGGAGGCCTAAGCAATCTCTGATTCAATTGAGTCCATCTGATTCTCGATGCTCTTGGTTGAGTTAGGCCACTTTAGAAAAAAATGAAATAAGATTTGTGCTTCATCCAAACACTTTTGCACATGTCTCATATTTTCTTACAGTTTGGCATGTGCAACATTGCACTTGTAAGATATTTTGGTCAATCTTCTATCATTGACCTTCTTTTTCATTTATTTTTCCAACCTTTCTTCCAAACCCATGGAATAGTCTTTGAAAGAATTCAATAGTAGCTTTAGCTTTTCCACAATGAACAAGGACTCAACAATGGTTTCTTTGAGAATTCCTTCTTGCAACACTTTAACTACTTCCCTGATCAATTATGTGCTCTTTTGGTGGGTTTGTAATATCTCCTTCCTTGTAGAAGCATGAAATACATCACCAAGTTGAAGCTTCTATAGGGGAGAGATTTTTTCCATGTACACTTGACCTTGTTGCATAGGAAGTTGTAGCAATTCTGTTGATACTAATGATTCAAATTGGAAATACATGTCCAATAAACCCTTGTGAATCTCTAGAGGCTCCAAAGGATTCACCAAAAAAATTTATGATTTCCTCTTCCTTCTTCTTACTCTTCTACTTTTTAGCACTTTCAGATTCTTCCTTAGTATTCTTCTCTTCTTTAGTATATTTTTCAATATTCGATGGAGGAAAATATTTAGTGTTTTGTGTCTAATTTTTTTGGGACCTTTTGAGTGTTCTCTTCTCTTCTTTGTTCAATTTTCTCATCTAGAGCTGGTATTTTTTGTTCATTAGGTGCTTCATACTTCTCTAGGATGTCATGTTTCTCTTTCTCATTCTCATGTTCCTTTGTATCCACATTCTCCAAATTCAAAGAGATATTTTATGTTATCACATCTTCTTGAACATCCTCTTCTACAATCTCATGTTTTGATGCAGGCTTAACAGTTTCATTAACTTCTAGGATGGTTATGTCATGTTACATTTCACTTCCACTATCTAAAGACACTCTCAATTCTTTTGCAAGTTCTTCCACCTTATGTAGTGTCTCACTTTTCACCCTCTCTATGTCTTCCTTATCCCTACTCATCAGGTTGTTGACTCTTTGTTTTGTTCTAAATTATTTGCTATACAATTGTCCCAATTTTACTTTATCTTCATCAGAAAGAGAAGAAACAATATTCTCTAAGGAATATTCCCTTATTTTGGCATCCTCATCTATTGCCTCTTTCCTTCTCACAATCAAAAAATTCTTAAAATATTAAAAAAACTAATCTTCAATATGTGCTAAGCTAGTACCAAAAGTTACCATGTACTTTACAATAACTTCCTCTATTATAGCCTTCTCTAATTCATTTGAATCTAAATACATTTTGGTAGTTCCTTCCAACATTTCATGCTCAACAATACCATTGAACAACACATCTAGCCTTAGGGGCTTCTAATTTCTTTCCAAAGGGGTCTTTTCTTTCTTCTTCCCCTTAGCCTTGGTTGGTTTTTCTTCTTTTTTGGACTTTGACTCCTTCTCCTTCACATGGATTTTAAAAACTTGCTTCTGCTTCTTAACTTCTTCACTATTAGTGTCCACAATACTGACTTTTGTCTTATTTATACTTGTCTCTACTTGAGAGACATGATGATTCTCCTTTTCAAACCAAATTAGGTCCTTCTTCATCATCATCATTATCATCATACCTAACATATCTTTCTCTTTTAGCATTTTCCTTTACTCTTCTCCACTTGGGAGTTTGGTCTGTCACAAGGGCACTTGTAGTTGCTTTCTTCTGCATGTTTAGTTCCCAAGACTTTAGGAACTACTGGAGAGGGTGTAGAGCCTTCCTAACCTTCTAGTGCTAGGAGCACCTTCCGAGGGACTAGATATTCCTTTGGATTTCTCTGTGGGAATCTTTGATATACCCATTATTTCATCAACTTGTTCCTTCATCTTCTAAACATTTCTCTTGATCTCCTTTTTGTTTTACTCCATATGTCCCACATTGGATTTTTCTTCATATGTGTCATATATTCATTCTATAAGATCTCTAGGCATACTCAACATACATTTTGCTAGACCGGTAATCACATCCTCTGTTATCCCATATCCCATTTCGAGGATCCACACTGTCTTAGGCTCAACAACTTCCATAATGAAGTAATATTTGTTGACCATGAAGAAAATATTATTTTTATACTTTTCCACAACACTTTTGGGAATCCTTTCTCTTGCATGTTTTCTTGAAATTTTAAAAAAATCCCCGCAAAGCAATCTTCTAAGTATTTGCATTACCCAAACTTCTCAAGTGGTCTCTGATTTGAATAGCAATTGGAATATCGTTCAACCACACAATATTCTTTGCACCGGTAACTTCATTAAGAAAGTAAAGCACTAAGCATATAATTAGGGTAACATACTAGAAGGGGTACCCAGACTCTTTGGTCTTCTGAAGGTTCTCCAATAACTCTTGTCTTAGTGTAGACACTTAAAAATGTTTTGATGGATCACATTGGCTAACTAACATCATCTCTTTCGATTTCATCCTAAATTCCTCTATTTAATTGAATAATGTCAATTATTTGATTAAATTCACCTAAATCTCCTATTAATTGAATAACTCACATTATTTGATTAATTCATCATGTTAACATTAATCCTCCCATTTAATTAAATAATATCCAAATTATTTAATTAAATTCATCTAGATTCATCCTTTATTCACTCTTTGATTAAATAATCCTAATTATTTAATTAAATCCTCAAATCCCCTTTTCATTAAATAAATTAATAATTTAATGAATATCCTCACATTCCTCATATTGCACATTAAAATTTAGTTTTAATTACTAAATTTGCTAATTTCCCTCCCATCCACTTGCTTAGGGAATATTCCAGAGGAATATTCTCCTATTTTCCTCCAAAAAAGGCAATGATTATTCCAAACAAACTTTGAAACAACCTTTTTAAGTTGTTGTAAAGTGTGTTTGTTTGCATGATTACGAGCCCTTGATCTTTTCTTGATCCATGTGAACATTGATTCTCATCCATTGATGAGAATCCATGATCCATGTTTCATCCTCCTTTCATTATTGACCATTGTTAGATCAAATCAATCTGAGCCCTTGATATCATTCCTCCAAAAAGGAAATATTCCCATAGAATATTCCTTTCACAATCAAATTTGGTTTTAATTAACTAAATATCTATTTCCCTCCCCCATGAGAATATTCTAAAGAATATTCTCTTTCTTCACTCATTTGAAAAAAGGAATATTCTCCCTCATAACAAACTTACAAGACTTCTTGTGCAAGTTAACTTACAAGACTTCTTGTGCAAGTTTTGAATGTGTGTTTTTATGGAAGAATATGAACACTTGATTCATTCCTTGATCCATATGATCATTGATGAGAATCCATGATCCATGCCTCCAGCTTCCTTCCCTTTTGATCTCAACCCTTCATTTCTCATTTGTCCTCCTATAAATAGATCACTATTTGGAGACAAATGGATCCATATTTTAATATCAAAGTCATGTTTTTTGAAACCCACACATTTGCATACTCCAATTGATATCAGTATCTTTGAGGGCAATTGCATTTTATCATTGTTACCCATTTTTGTTACTTGCTCAAGTTGATTGAGCTAAAGAATTTGTAAACTGAAAGAGAGGTACATTTCATATTTATCTTTCCTATATTACATTCAATTGTATAAACAAAAAAAATCAAGAAGATTACAAGATTATTGTAACAAATCATTGCATTCATACAAGTGCATGCAACATAGAAAAGATTTACACAAATATTTTTGAAAAAGTAATCTTTATTGATACAAAAGTGCATACTTCTCTCACAAAAGCTATGAGACTAACTTATTGAATGAAATGAAGAATAGTTTATACATTGATGGATAAAGAAAACAAAATGCACATATAAGGGAAGAGGCCAATCCTTATCTGATGACTAGTTCGGTGTATGTTTCCTTGTTTAGTCTCCTGCCTTGAGCTACCTTGTTCCCTCCTTAGTTCCTTGCTCCTAGTTCCTGCATCTAGCAATAATAATGATGTTAGAGAAATGCTCTAAGCAATGAAGGTCTCTCATATTACATGTACATGCACCCATGAACATATAAACTAATCCTCAAGTGCATTAAAAAAGCGTGCAAACTATAAATGTCCAAGAAAATAACAGGGCCATCAAGCACATTAGTCATATGCACATATTTTTTCTAAGTGCTTGCTTTTTGTGCAAGTATAGAAAAGTTATGTTGCTGTTTTGAATTATCTAATTAGCACGTGGGATAAATGTGGCTACCACAAGGATTGAGCCCAACGTTCCTTATTGTGCTTTGAAGAACTCTAGGAGGGTAATTCCTCTCTTTATGGTTCCCTCAAACAATCATACATCATCTATGATAGTGAAGTTTCAGTCAAGTCATAGGAGACATATATTTGTTCAAAGTAATCATAAAGGATGTAGACAATGCCATGTGTCCAAACAGATTAAATAAATGCATTTTATGTACTAGTTCTTGAAGGCACAACATGAACATACATGAAATGGAAACAACATGCTCATCAGTGACTTGAAGTATAAGCATTAGGTACATTTGGTAATACATGATATTTTTCCTTGGTTCATTTGATATTATAGTGCCTGATATGTAACTTGACAATGATATGTGGTGGCCTAAGATTTTTCTCATAGCATCATAATTGTCAAGCATTGTTCTTTAAGTTCATTTATGAAAGATATTATGATTGTAGAGGCATCTCAAATCATAAGCATGGTCACAGTAATGTTACATCTCACCACTGTAACATTCCAATCATGAGTAAAAGGGCAGAAAATGCATTTATTTTTATAAGGCTTCATGGGTTTTGGGTTTCCTCATAGTACCTATTTGTACAAGTTGTTTGTACAAGTTAGAATAAGAAACAATGTAGATTTATCAAGCATGACAACATGATAGGCTCTACTGATTGTATCATTGATCTCTAGTTAAGAGGGGTAAAAATGATACAATGTTATAGATTTTAACAGGTGGTATTGAACAATGCAAAGGTGTTTATAATGAGCATTAATAGTAAACATGGGGATATTTCCAAAAGAGGATGATGGAAAATGAATAGTTCACAAGAAGCACAAGAAGACAAACAACATGCTTTTGATGCAAATGAGTAAATTAAATGCATTTTTAATCATCATTGCACAAAGCAGTGAAAGCATATATTATGTGCATGTGTTTGGAAATAAAAGAGGGGGATCACTGTTTATTTCTAGAGTAGAACATGGCCTATTGATAGGAGTTGTGCATTTAAGAGTTTTGTATCCATAAGAACATACTACATTTAAATCATCAACAATGAAGAGATTTAAGGTTTATAACAAAGAGAGTCATTTCCAAGTTTCAAGCTTTTGAGGGGTGCTAATTAACACTGTTGTGAGGCCAAAGGCTTTTTTCCAAAATATAGTCATGAGTAATCAAAAGCCTGGTATCCACAAGAATAATTCAATACACAATTCACAGTGTCATAGAGATCAGTTTTGAATTTAGGACAGTGACAATCCTAAATTGGAACATATCAGTCATCTAGTGAATTATCTTATACCAAATATTTGAGTTAAAAGATGCATGAAGAGGAGAGGTTTTTGAATCAAATAAAATTCATACAATGGATGCAATAATACAATCAAGATGCAGAGGTAACAGTGAGGAAAATTTTGTGAGAATGTAGTTAGCTATAGGACCTTGACAATAAGGGTATTATCTGTTATGCAATCTAAAAATGTAGGGTTGAGAGGAAAGATGTTGCTTGTTGTTCATAAATAGAGGCTGCACTTTCTTAAGATTAGTGGTTTTTTATAAAGTCTGTAGGTTTGACTTTCTTCTTCATGCATTAATTCTACTGTTGAATACCTTGTGAGGTGGAAATGACTTTGATGTGTCATAAGCATGGTGAAATGGGGGCATGGTGAAGGTCGTGATTCTCATGCAAAATAAGGAAAGCAGGATGATAACTTGTAGTGAAATCTTTGGTTTAGGGTTTTGAATTGAAAACTTAGAATAAGAAAACCCTGTTTTATTTTTGGAAAATACAAGTACAAACCCCAAAGTACCTATAGCAAGAAAATTTATAGCTAAATCCTTGACTTGTATGCAATTGTGGTTGTAATCACAAATGATATAAAATGCATATGCCCACATGGATCGAGGTCTAGGGTAAAACCCAAAAGAATCTTCAAATCCCTGCAAGAAATCTGTAGGAGAAAATATGGAGAGACACATAGAAAATAGAAATATTTCCATTGTTTTTCCTTAGAAAAATATTTAGAACAAATTTTGATTCATGGTTAATAAAGAAATCAATAGGAGGGTTTTCAAAATAATCACAAACCTGCGACCATGGGAGTAAATGAAGTTGCACAGAATTCATGAGGACATTCATCATTTATTTTAACCATAAATAGCATCCTCATCATTTTGTGAAAAATGGAATTCAAAGAAAGTTCTCCAACAAAGAGACAAGAAGCTCATAAAAGTACACAAAGTTGCGCTCTAACAAGAGAAAAGATGATATTTTTCCTTCAAAAAATGCATTTGGAGTAACAGTAAAAGCTTACCTCAAGCTTTTTGGTGATGATATCTGCTAGAAAATACCACTGTGTGCTCTAGAATCTGCCATGAAGTGTCTTCAGAAGCTTTAGAAACCCCAATCATGGTGGCACGGATTGAGTAAACAAAGTAAAGTTTCCAAAAAAATTGAAGTAGAAAAATAAAATGTTTTTCACATTGCTTGCCTTTGTTTTGTTTTAGGGTTTCCTAAACCCTAATACATGTCGATTTGAGATATGCATTTTTTCCTATGTTTTTTTGCCTTATTTCATGCTTTATTTTCACTTCTTTGCATTATATTATAATCATAGCCAAGTCATGGATTTTGTATTTATTTTGCATTCCTTATATAATGTAAAGTATTTTGGTCAAATGATGCATTATAAATCATTTGGTCAAAATTACTACTGTTTAATGCAAAATGATATATAATGTAGATGGAGTTGCTATGTTGGTTATGGGATGGTCAAAGAAGTGTTTTATTGCTTTCCAAGCATATAGGAAAGTTGGGGAAGGTTATCAAACATGTGGAATGAATATAGGGGGATTTTACTCACTTTGTTGGAGAGTTAGAGAGTATTTAGGCCCATTTTTTCATGCTTTATGATTGATTTGGTCAAAATTGACCTTTTCAAACATATTGGAGCTCTTTTAGGAAGGTTTCAGTTGCTAAAAAATAGGCTTTTTGGAGGCATACGAGCTTAGAAGCTTCTAGTTCCTTTTTTGGTGCAATTGTTTGGGGGTTGATGAATATAGTCATTTGTGTGACTCATTTGTAATTAGTTCTTACTTGTTATTTTTCTACTCTGTGAATTTTGTGAGTTCTTTGTAGAAAATACAACATACTTTGTAACTCATGTTGGATATGAAATACAGTGAAAGCCTTGGGTGCCATTGATATGAAATTTTTTCTTTCTTGTTCTTGTAGTGTTATGTATTTTTCAAATGATTGATCAAGTTATATGTCAAGTCTTTTTAACTTCCTTGTGACTTTTTCTCATATTTTATACCTTCCCTATAAAATTTTGTTCATGTAGGTTGTAATCTGTGTCTTAAGCATGTATATGACTTCTCTAATTGTGAACTTGTTTTCCTTTTAGAGGTTCATGCATTAAGGCCTCCTTGTGAAATATTTATGTAGGAACATATAGAAACAAGTTGTGTAAGTTTATTTTTCCTGTCATTGCAAACAAGTGTTTAGGCTAAGTTTCATAATCCTTTTTCATTTGGTGCATCACCATAGGATCAATTTTTTTAGTTTATGCATTCCTTCTCCCTTTTCTCCACAAAAGCTTTAGTTTAGGTGATTCATTCGAGGAGGAAGCCAACCTTCTCTGGAGGTTTGGTCATGTTTGAGGTACCCACACCTTGGGATCATTCCCATGTTTCATTGGATTGTTGAATTTCACATTCAATAGGGTGCAAATCCAAGAGATAACAATCACATCCATTTGAAAGCATTTACATCAACATAATCCAAGCTTATTTCAACAAAATGGGATTGGGAAAGGGTTGAATTCCACATCTGATGTAGTACCAATCCCCCAATGGGATGAGGTTTTTCAAGTTTAATTAAGATTCTTTGTGAAATTTGAGCTTTATTTCAAGTTTTAATGGATTCCTAGTTTAACTTTACAAGAATTTCATTAGGATTGTAACTTGATTTAGCTAATTACATTTTTTTAAATTGCTTATTACAATCATGTTTATCTTAGTTAAGATTTACATCCACATTTTGGTGCTAGAAGGAGGGCCAACTTTAATGTTTTGACTATTTTTTTGAGAAATTTTGCAGGTTACACCCAGAATTTTGCTTGAAACCTGTCACTTTTTCAAGCATAGAAAATTGGGTGAATTAAAGCTTGAAAGATGACTATCTAGGTTTTTTAGATCTCGGCATTACCTTTCTGTAGCTTTTTACGACACTCAATTTCATCAAGAATTGAAAAAGATATCAAATTTTTAGTTTTGGTGTGTTTTTTTTTTAATTTTGGGTTTAATCTCTTAAATGCGTGATTTTCTTTCATTTTTAATAAATTCTATATGACTAATCTTGTAGAAAGGTTACTAGGTTTTGAATATCTCATGTTTAGCTTTCTAAAACATTTTACAATTTAAAAATTGATCAACATTTGAGAAAGTTGTCATTATCTCGAGTTGTTATAATCATCCATTGTTAATTTTGTTGTATTTTTTTTTAAATTATGGGTTTAATCTCTTGAATGTATGATTTTCTTTCATTTTTAATAAATTCTATATGATTAATCTTGCATAAAGGTTGCTGGGTTTTGAAGAACTCACGTTTAGCTTTCCAAAACATTTTACGATTTCAAAATTGATCAAGATTTGAGAAAGTTGTCTTATCTCAAGTTATAATCTAATTTTCTAAAAGTGTTTCTCAACACTTAGTGAAATGATAAAATGAATTAGCTTTGAAATTTGGATAAAATTGAACCAAACAACCTCACATTTGCTTTAAATTTTGACATGTGTTTTAATTTTTTGATTTCATTTGATTACTAACATGTCTTTGACTTCTTGTTTTGGTTTTTTAGGCTAACTGGTTTTGTAGGTTTGGATGATAAAATTCAAAGTGAAGGAGCATTTTTTCATTGATCTTATAGTTGTAATAAGTGTTTTGACACTTTTGGGGCAATTATAACCCATTTATGATGCTTTTTTATTTTATGCTTTAGGACCAAACTAAATTTATTTTGGGCTTTAAAATGAACGCTCAAATTGGTTAAAATTGAACCCTCACATCATTTTGTTTGTTAGATTAAAATTGAACAATACAACTTTCACACTTCAAATTGGTGTTTAAAATGAACTCATTTTGCTATGATGGTTTAAAACGAACACGTGTTTGATTTATTTATGTATTCTTGTTGTGTGTATCCACTCCCCTTGTGCTTCATGCAATATTGGGTGAAGAGAAACATACAAGTCTACTTTTCCACTTGGAAGCGGAAATCCTCTCCCCTTGTACCTTTTGGAAATCTTGGGTGATGAAAAGCATTTTATGCTTCAAATATGTGTTACCTTTAGAAGGGCCTGCCTCCCAACTTGTGAGAGTGAATGACCCAAGTGTTACTTTCATTTTAGTTTTCTATATAAATAATCGGTTGTGACTAAAGGCATTAATCGATTGGTTGTGGTTGTCCCATACCGACAAATGTCTCCCTTAGTATCCTTGTGATGTGTTAAAATCCTTAGATTTTTCTAAGTGTTGGGAGGCCTCTTAATTGAGTGAATCATCATGTGTATGGCTCTGGTTTATCCTGAATATGGTCAAAAAATCCTTGTTTGTAGTGGCTAACCAAGTCTAATTTAGAAAAATATTTTAAATTAGTGCATTGGAGTAGCACTACTCCAAGAAGTTACCTACCATGTCTGATTTTTTATTGAGGCAATAAAGAAAATAGAGAAGGGACTCCTTTGCTTGGTGTGTCAAGAAGTTACATTTCGTTGACATATCCTATTTTTCCTTTTCATCTTCATGGATTAATCATCTCTTTTGATGATGGTAAGCCTACTAAGAAATACGTACTTGCTCTATCTAGGATTGTAAATGTTTGAGAGTCAGTTTAACACTTGCTTGGATCCAAAACAATTACAAACAAACATCAACAAGTCTTTTTGAAATTTCAAACCCTTTGGTCTAAGTATGGATACCCTTTGAAAAGCCTTGATATTGATGCTTGTCCTAAGGATTCTATCCTTAGAGACTTCTAAATATTTTGGCTTATATCTCAATCCATACTTTCCAAAGTCAACATAGGTAACTATGGCTCTAACTTCATGATTTTCACATAATGGACCTTGTGAAATGAATGATTTTTTTGACATAGACATTTTAGTTTGAAACTTAAGCAACACATCATATATGGTTTAAAAATAACTTCATTAATTTAATATTAAATCAAATGAACATCCCACATGGATGTATGTTCAAACTTTGACTCCCCAAAACAAGAAAATTGAGACAAGGAAAACATTGCAAAACACTGAGTCCAAATTCTATTTCCAAAATCATTTGAGTCTTTAGGGTTTGATCACTTTAAAGGTATCTAGCATGTTTCTCACCACCTTTTTCGTGCAAAACAAAGGTCCCTTTTAGGATAACATTTTGGGTCAAACATTTTGTCCACCTTCATCATATTTCATATTCCATTTCACCAACAACTTTAGAAAATTTTGGACACATCAAAACTTTGGACTTAGACATTTATCAAGCCAATCCCCTAACTTAGCTACTTTGTGTGTAAAATGGATCCTTTTCTATACACTTAGTTGAGTTATTCATCACATTTTTGGACTAGTGTCACAAGTCTACTTTAAAGATTTATATGTTCATTAACACCTTTATCCATCATCAAAACATAAAGGCCTCTTTTCCTAAAAGTTATGTCCAAAATTTTAGAAAGTTCATCCCCCATATCACTCACCCCTTTTCATCTTCCATTAACATCATTTGTCCAAAATACCTTAGAGGTTCACTTTTTCAACAAGGTCAAAACACAAGAAAAACATGGAATATAAACTTGATTCATACACCATGAGTGATCTAATTAAACCAAACTATCAAAGCCTTACAATACCAATTGATTAAATCAAAAATCACATTATACAATCCACACATGGGATCATTATATCCTACAAACCTCAATGCTAAAAAAATGTGAGTATGCCCAATCTAAATTTTGGAGCACCTTTCCCTATGGTAGATTTAAATCAAACTCAAATCCTACAAATATATCAACCAAAAAATCAATACATGAGTCTTCAACAAAACAATATTATCCTATCAAATCAATACATTCCAAATGTGAGTATACCAAATACAAACTTACCAAAAATGAACATATCAAATCCACCCTTGGTGAACTATGGGATAGATACATTTGCTAATCACACCAATTTTAATCAAAATCCAAACAACATATTGACAAGTCAATGTATTGATCCAAATCAAGGTTACCTAAATCAAAGAAACGTGTTTCTCAACCTCAACAATGTTTAATGTCAACCTATAATGCAAAATATAAACATCATCCTGAATCAGAACATTGTCCAAAATCAATTTGTGCACGATACCATACAAATAACACAAGTGTATATTCCAAATATGCTTGACCAACAACCAAATCAACTATATCAAGGGTATCAAAATCAAAATCAAGATCAAATTGTGTGAAATCAAATTGCTATACTTACCAAATTTGTTGATTCATATCACCAAGAGACATCTCCACCCCAAAATTGACACACTCCCCCATTGGTTAAACAGTGTCATCAAAACATAAAGTTGTGTCCACAACCATATCAAGAACAACATCCTCAATATCAAGAAGTTGGATATAAAAATCAACAACCTCAACAAGATCAATCACCACATCTCCAAGATGAATCACAACTAGATGAATCTCAACAAGCACAAATATCACAAGATGACAAATGTGAATACACTCCTTTAGGGGAGCCAATCGAATCAACATTAAACACACTAGTCCATGCTAAACTTATTAATTTTCTAGAATCATTAAATGGAGGTGAACCTAGCATTAAGCTCCCATGGGATGATGATAATGCTTATTGCAAATACCATAGCACAAAAGGTCATGACATGTCAGATTATATCAAACTCAAAGATCTAATCTAAGACCTTCTTTATTAAGGAAAAATAACTATTGAGGACAATGATCAAGATTCAATTGCTAATGATAGCAGTGAAAATCTCTCCACCTCAATTGTTGAAAAAAATGATCAAGATTTATCCATCAATAAGCCCCTTGAAGATGTTTCTACCACATCCAATGATCAAATCAACATACGTCAAGAGTCATTTTTTTATCGTGATCAAACCCATCAACAATATCCAACAACGATCCATTTCAAGAAGTGTTAACATCATTTGATCCTATGATTGAAAATATTGATGATTCCCCCAACACCATTTTTGAGGACAAGATTCAAGATTCATTCACCAATGATCATGTTGACAATATCTTTACACCACCTAATGAGTTAGAAGACATATCTCAATAATTTATTCCAAAGAATGATCAACATCTTTCACCAAAGGCTAGCAATGGTCCTTTCCAAGACATATTGACATCCTTTGACCTCATGGTTGTAGATATTGAAGGAATCCTCAACTCAACACCTGATCCAAATCCACTCAAAGATCAAGAGGATATTGAGCCACTTCCCATGCCTAATGAAGATATCCAAGAACCCTTTATAAGAAATCCAACCTTTGAAATTGATCCATGCTAAGAACATGAACTCAAGCATATTGAAGATAATAGCACACAAAGTCAAGATCAAGAATTTGTATCTCCAAGATACTACCATGATCTAATGGGTATTTTCCAATCCATACAATATGTCACAAATAATTATCATATCCATATATCACATACTCCTCCATCTACCCATGAGATGCTTACTCCTAATGAACATGTAGATGATCTTCATCCAAAACAAGAGTCTCATACTCTTGATGTCATTACCAAGAAACAAGAGTATCCTAGTCTTAATATCTTTACACATGATCAAGGCATAGAAGAATCCATAGACATATCAAAAATTGACCATGAAGAAGACCTCTACATGGATGGTGAATCAAAAAAATCCTTTGAAGAGCAAGAAGAAATAGATCATGAGGAAGACTCATATATGGATTGTAAAGCATCAATTTCTTTTGTTGAAACATGAAAATCAGACACATCATACAAATTGAAGAAAGTGAGTATGAGGATATCAAGCATTATCAAGAATAAACAAAGCTAAAAAATCTTGAACAATGAGGAAATAGTTTGTCAATAGAAGAATCAAAGCATGCTAGTAATACTTCCATAATACTGGGGGAAACTTTATCTAGCAAAAACACCAACATGGGGAGCACAAAGAGTCCTTATGATGAAATAGATACCAATACTCCAACCATTCATATCATGAGTCTTCATCCATTTATCTTTTCACCCACTAATTGGTACCAACCACAAGAAATAGGTCGATATCAAAGAAAAGAGAAATTTTTCATTGAAGCAAAAGAATCGAAAAAGAAAAATGGACAAGAAAAATTCAAATGGATACCAAAGAAAAATAAAGAAAATCATCCCTATCACACTTCATTAGTCAAAGAAACTATGGGGAAAAATCAAAAATGGAATTTCATCCATCAAAATTGTCCATTGATACAAAAGAAAGCTTCAAGAGTGACCTATAAGGTATATCAAGAGGTTGGTCCCAATCGAATCTCCATATACCCATCATTTCTCATCATCCAAAGTTTGGAGAAGCAAAGATTCCAAACTATCAACCAATCCATCTACATTTTATATCCCTCAATGCATCCCACCATCAACTTCAACATCCATGGTATCCAACTCTCGCATTGACCACATATTGGCAGCAACTCTTCATCATAAGGACTCTAAGGCCAGTCTATCACGATGTGCACATCTGGGTAAGGTTAACTCTAGTATCGATAAAGAAGATGAAAAGATCTAGGGGTTACATTCAAGTGCCTATATCTTAGAAAAACAACTCCTCCAAGAATGATATCATTGGAACATCGTGATAGCAACAACAACTATATAATCTAGATCAAAACCACCAAGTGGTTCAACATGAGCATAAACTTTCAAAAAAATAAAAAGTCAAGAAAATAGTCAAGAGAAAAATTTCCCTCTAGTGAAAACCACTTTGGTGGCGCTTTGGACAAGTACCATGATTGAAACTTGACAAACACACGTCATGAGAAGAATCAAGCATCTATGTGCACCATTTTAGGTGGAATCATCTCATCCCACCATAATAAATCCCACATTCCATCCATCTTATCCATAATAAATCTAGGAACCCTTCATTATCCAACCCATTTTCATCCCATCTAACTCATCTTGATCTTGGCAAAGGTTTGGTATGTACTTCACACTTGCTTATGGTAAAAATATTGACATGGGTCACTATCATTGATCCTATCCTAACCAACATTATTTGAGCCATAAGGCATTGTCCAAAGATTCATACTCTATCCAAACATGTCATCCTATCACAAGATAATCCATATCCATCCATCCATTCATTTATCCATGCATCCACCCATATCATTCCATACATTGCTAGACACTGGGGGTAGATACTTACATCTTGCTTTGGGAATAAATCTTGAGCTATATCTTATAAATTATGTGGTGATCTAAAACATTTTCTAACATACAATAAAATTGGTCAAATCATTTGTAAGCTAAAATATAAATCACTAGCCCATGTCACATTTTGACGAGAAGATGTTCCTTATCAACCTTTATATTTTATCTTGACATCAATCCAAACAATTAATATCAGATGAAACTACCTTGCACTTCATTGTCACATCAAATCATTCCAACAAATTTTGTTCCAAATCGAACTTCAAAATATTGATCAATCAAATCCAATCAATCCATCATCATCTCAAGATATATCATTTCCCAATCTTTGTGTTATTCAACACTATCCTTGCATTGTTGTGCATCCTTAAAAATGTTATCACTATCAATAATCTATCAATCCGATTAATCAATCCTAGCTTGATTTTCAACAAAATCCTAAAACAAATCATTGAAATTGTCACATATCCATACACTCATCAACATTATGTGAAAAATCCAAAACATCTTCAAAATCCAAAACATCCAAAACACATCAAAATCCCTAAAAATGTCAAAACATTGAAAATCCAAAAATAGAACCTTGTTGAACTACATGGTCTTTGTGTGTATAACATAGGCAAGGATCATCTTTGATAAGGCCCCTAGGATAGTCTTTTAGGTTAGGTTCTTGGTCAAATCTCAGAAAATCCAAAAACATTTGAAAACTTAGAAAAACAAAAAAACACTGGAAAACTTGGAAAAACCTAAACAACCTCAAATAATTGAAAACCAAAACATTCACATAAACTTTCAAAAAGACAAAAAATAGCCTCAAAATATTGCAAAATACCAAAAACATTGAAATATTCTGAAAAATCCAAAACCACCCATCCCATTTCACTTGCACTTACAATAAACTTCCATCCATAATAAATTGATCATCACCCTCACCCTTTGGTAACACAAATGGAAAAAAAGTACAAAAATCAACAAAATTAGAACCTAAATGTCAAAATCAAACTCTTGATCATTATCAAACATGCCAATCAAACCTTATATCAACGACCTTTCAAGCAACTTATCAACCCACTGACATCTGATAACACATCCTAGGATGTATCCTTCATACAATGGGAATTATCATTGGAAATCTCTTTGGATATTTATCCTAAATCAAAACACACCCTTTGGCAAGAGATATCGATAACATTGACTATTTGTTTTTTATCCTTTCTTATGATTTATCTTATTGACCCATTATGAGGACCTCTCGATGATGTCTCAACGATTTAGAGAGAAAGGAAAGGGGCATCAATCATTATCTTTTATTTTTTGTGCTTCTGGGGTATTCTTGTAAAATAATCTTGGTGAATACTTGCTTTTTTGTGCGTAGGGAGGCCATTTGGAGTAGATTGTTGACTATTGTGTATGCTTTGGTTTGATATATTCTAAACTTCTAAGCTACATTCCAACGAGGTTTTTGTATGTCAAGGTGTGAACAAGAACTATCCTATCTATTTGTAGAGTCAAATTCCATCACATTAGATACAATACCATCCTGGTTATCAATACCTTGATGCATTGTGTCTATTTGATATATCAAAAATAAGGAATACTACCAATCTTTATCCCAATCCTATGAAATGAGAAAATCATCCATCTCATCACCATATCTGATAAAGTATCAATGCATCATGGACTTGTTGGAATTTTTGAATCAATCTTCAAAATTAATGGTCAAATCATCTTATTTCTTCTATCTTTACTAACATTTCTATCCAAGTGTCAAATATATATGATACATCAATTTATACATAAGGCTACCCTTAGCCGATGATTGTCTATACATCATGAAATTTGTCGACCTCAATATCTGAGCTAGCACGACAACAATCCCTCTTCCACTAGGGCATAGTGGGGAATCCATATCATCTTTAACTCAACAATCAAAAAAGTTGCAACTCTTTGATTCAAAAGCAACCTAAAATCTCAAGAATCTCAAGCATAAGCCTAATTTTTCACCTATCATGAGCTTGATTAGAACACTTTATTCTTCGATTGATCTCTTGAGGGAGAAACCAACCATCTTTCGAGCATACTAATATCAAATTATCTAACAAATTTTGTTCCTAGCCTTGCTAGCAAATCTTGATCAATTTATCTAATCAATCATCATTGGGATATATCTTTCCCTACCAATTCTCATGTTATTCAACACTATCCTTGCATTGTTGTGAATCATCAATAATGTTATCAATCAATTAATCAGATCAATCAACTTTAGCTTGGCTATCAACATCTCAAAGTGATCATTGATATCCATTCCTACATCATCATCAACATTGAAATTAGCATGTCTTTGAACCAATGCAATGAGTACATTACTTCAAAGAGGGGAAAAATATAGACACTTAAAAGTATCTTGATGGATCACATTGGCTAACTAACATCATCTCTTTCGATTTCATCCTAAATTCCTCTATTTAATTGAATAATGTTAATTATTTGATTAAATTCACCTAAATCTCCTATTAATTGAATAACTCACATTATTTGATTAATTCATCTGTTACATTATTCTTCATATTTAATTAAATAATATCCAAATTATTTAATTGAATTCATCCAGATTCATCCTTTATTCACTCTTTAATTAAATAATCCTAATTATTTATTTAAATCCTCAAATCCCCTTTTCATTAAATAAGTCAATAATTTAATGAATATCCTCACATTCCGCATCTTGCACATTAAAATTTAGTTTTAATTACTAAATTTGCTAATTTCCCTCCCATCCACTTGCTTAGGGAATATTCCAAAGGAATATTCTCCTATTTTCCTCCAAAAAAGGCAATGATTATTCCAAAAAAACTTTGAAACAACCTTTTTAAGTTGTTGTAAAGTGTGTTTGTTTGCATGATTACGAGCCCTTGATGGTTTCTTGATCCATGTGAACATTGACTCTCATCCATTGATGAGAATCCATGATCCATGTTTCATCCTCCTTTCATTATTGACCATTGTTAGATCAAATCAATCTGATCCCTTGATATAATTCCTATAGAAAGGGAATATTCCCATAGAATATTCCTTTACACAATCAAATTTGGTTTTAATTAACTAAATATCTATTTCCCTCACCCATGAAAATATTCCAAAGAATATTCTCTTTCTTCACTCATTTGAAAAAAAGGAATATTCTCCCTCATAAAAAACTTACAAGACTTCTTGTGCAAGTGTTGAATGTGTGTTTGTTTGGAAGAATATGAACACTTGATTCTTTCCTTGATCCATATGATCATTGATTCTCATCCATTGATGAGAATCCATGATCCATGCCTCCATCTTCCTTCCTTTTTGACCATTGATTAACCTTTTTTATCTCAAACCTTCATTTCTCATTTGTCCTACTATAAATAGGTCACTATTTGGAGACAAATGGATCATTATTTTCATATCAAAGTCATGTTGTTGAAACTCACACACATTTGCATACTCCAATTGCTATCACTATCTTTGAGGGAAATTGGATTTTATCACATCCATTTGAGAGCATTTACTTCAACATCATCCAAGCTTATTTCAAAAAAATGGGATTGGGAAAGTGTTGAATTCCACATCTGATGCAACACCAATCCCCTAATGGGATGAGTTTTGTTGAGTTTAATTAGGATTGTTTGTGCAATTTGAGCTTTATTTCAAGTTTTAATGGCTTCCTACTTTAAATTTGAAAGAATTTCATTGGGATTGTAACTTGATTTAGCTAATTACATTGTTTTAAATTTATTATTACAATCATGTTTAGCTTAGTTAATATTTGCATCCACACTTAGAAATTCATGTAGGTCTACATCCATGCCTTTCTTCGCCATCTCATAGGCAGTGTTAATTGTGATGGTAGAAACAAATTTTTCTCTGTTCGTGAATAAATTCTTATATCCTATCATCATGGGTGCATACTTTATTGCAAAATATTCTATATCCTTTAATTTTAAGGCCTTTTTACCAAATTTCACACTAGTTAATTTCATTACAATTTAAAAATATAGATTTGAGAGCCAAAACTAGTTTGGTGGAGCATAACCTTGTCACAACCCTAATTGCTTCCTTGTTGATCATGTGTGGCATGTCTAACAAAATGAATCTATCATGAATTCTCCTCAACACATATCTAACCCATTCATTCACATAGAAAAAGTTAAGAAAGTTGTTCCACATATCTAGTTTCTTCTCTATCAAACTTTAGTATTCTGGTTTCAACTCAAAATCATCACTGATTAGATCATTCACCCAGACTTCTCCCAACTTTGAATTATTATAATCTTCCAATTTTGCATGAATATAAATCCTCACATCCTTAGTATGCAACACACCATAAGAAATATGTGAAAAATCACCTTTTGGATCTATCACCATGGATTTATCAGGGTGCTTCTTAAACTTGGGTCTTGGTCGATCCACAACCTTAACTTCTTAAGGAGTAAACATATTGAACAACTTTTGAAACTAGAGTTAAGCAAGAAACAATAAATACATTTGAATCCTTTTTAGTTATGGTTTCATGCGATAATTTGGAAACACTTCACTTTGCCTCTACTCTTCTCTTAACTCTTTGTGAATTCAATCACAAATACTCTACAAATCTCCATAGCAAAATATTTTTTACTAGAGATTTCACCAATAGATTGGGCATATCAAACTACACTTTGGATCAACATGTTGAAGATATCAACACCAAATCTTTGGCAGGGGCTTAAAGATATTTTGTGAAAAATCCCCCTACACCAAAGCTCTTCATCTAGTTTTCAGAGGAAACATCTGCACCAAGAGTTGGCACAAACTCATTCTTCCCATCATTCTCTTCTTTCTTTTTCCACATCTTTCTTATCTCTTTCTTCATCTCTGACGAATATACCTTCATCATTTGTCAATTGCAAGGTCTCAATTATGCTCTTGAAGATCTATATCATAGCTTGCTTCACTTTGGAATTTCCTTCATAAATATTTCTAAGCTTCTTCAAAGCATCTTTGGTAGAATTGCAATTCATCACCTTCAACAATTCTAAATTAGCTAGTCCACATAAAATAGCATTTTTGGCTTTAGCATTATATTCATACAATTTGATTTCAATAAGATCTATGATAGGAGTGGTAGGAGCAACATAACCACTTTTGACCAATTTCCATACACCAAAACTAAGATATTTTAGGTGTCCTTCCATCATAATATTCCAGTAGGAGTAATTGGTCCCATTAAACCTAGGACCCTTGTATGAACCATCATGTGTTATCCTGTATCTTTCCCTCAAGCTATTAAGCTTCTATAGAGGAACTTGGATCTGATACCAATTGTTGAAAACTTCCAAAAAATAAGAGGTGGGTGAATTAGCCTACACAAAAGACTAACCCCTTCCAAAACTTAAAACTTTCATCACAACTAAAACTCCTTTAGTATATAAAGATAGAACTTTAAGTAGAGCAATAACATGGAAAATTATAACAAGACTAACCAATGAAAGATATAGTAGTAATTAGATCAACATCAAAGATATAGAAATAGAGAACAAACACATGCATAAAGAGACACTAGATTTATGTGGAAAACCCAATGAGGGAAAAACCATAGTGAGAGTTAACTCACAATATAAGGATCATTGCTAAAAAGAATTTCTAGAAGGCTCACTTCCTAGGACAATATGCAAATAGGACTTGCAACATTGAATTACCAACCAACTCTAGGAGAAAGATATAGGGACTTGATGAGATTCACTATCTTAGAGTAGGATACACTATGATTAAAGCGAATTACAAATATTTTCAACATAATTCTTTGTTGACTGAGGTGTTCAAGCATAATTGACCATTTATTTTACAATATTTAGCACTATCTCTGATAGATATTAAATATGTATCACACATTCACTTCTTTGGACTTTTACTCTAATCCATCTTGTTGCAACTGAAATGATCTTTCACAACACTTCAACTCTTTAATTAGGTCAACCAAGAAGAGAATAAACAATGAATATAATTGGTCAGCCACCAAAACATAATGCAGTCCTATCCTAAAGATAGATATGACCAAAAAAATCCTAATAATTCTTTCAATGTGATCCAAGGGCAAGTGAAAAAAGATGAGGGGGCCAAAAAGTGGCCAATTTACTTTTTCATCCCGAAATAGTGAAAACGTGAGCACGTTATAGTAAAATGTGCTCACATTATGGGTTGGTAGTGACCAAGCCTAGGCTCGGTCATTACCAAGCCATAGCACAAGCACATTATAATGCACTCATGTTATGGTTTAAATTTCAAAAAATGTGCACATTTTGAGTTCAAAAAATGTTCATTTTTTGAAATCAAAAAAATATTTCCAAAATGCGAGCGAATTATAACATGCTCGCATTTTGGTCTACATTGAAATTATTTTCTTCTCTTTTTCTTGTCTCTTTCTTCTTGTTATCTTTCAGGGAAACTATATACATGAAATAAACATTTAAGTTGACATCTTGAAAGTATAAGTTGACATTTACATATGAACATTTTCTTTCTTATACTTTAAGTTATATTTCATGTATATAGTTTCAAGATGTTTGAGCGTGGTTTTAGATCTCTAGGAGTTATAATTCAAATTATAGTTTTTTGAAGATCGTACAATTTTTTAGACTTAGCCAAATTTTAGTAATCAACATGTCAAATGTCAATAATCATGAGGTCAAAATTTTAGTAATCAACAAGTTGTATCATCTTTCTCACTCTATCTCACTGATTGTTCATCCCTTATGCTCAAGAATTCTCTCTCACACTCTCTCCTTCCCTCTATACTTTTATCTATCTCACCTCTCTCTCTCTCCCTCCATCCCTCCCTCTAATCCTCCTCTCCTTCCCTCTCTAACTTTCTCTATCTCACCCTCTCTATCTCCCCCCTCTCCCTCTTCCTCCCACCCACCTTCCCTCCTCTCTACTTCACTCTAACCT
>VDFB02273647.1:0-39357 GCA_007258455.2 Sequoia sempervirens | reverse complement strand
TGGATGTTGGCAAAGTTTGTGTTGAAAGAAAATGATGATTTTTGCAGCATTGCAACCATCATCACCATGGTCAAAAGGTTTCGAGATAATAAAAATCAAGAGAGGTTATTGTGGAGGGATCCTATACACATCTTTAGGTTCAAATAGAAAATCTATAGGTCCCATGGATTTTGAGAATCACTACATCATAGTTTGCTAATTTTTTGCACATAGGTCTCTTAAGAGACTTTGTCAAAAACTTGTAGCTCAAAATGATCTTGAAACTTGGCGTGTGAAATGGGGCCTCCCCTAGCATTCACCTACTTAATTAAATTTTTTTATGTGGATTTTGTATCTCATACACTTGAGCCTTAAGTTGTTTAACATTTACATACATATCAATAGATAAGCATATTACAATATTTCTTGTTATCTTTATTTTTATTCACAAGATATTGAATTAACATGCCTAGTGGCTTGACTAAGGATCTAATATGACACTCACTTAACAAGCTCCTCAAAGGTGTTTATAAACACCACCAATTCCTTGTTGTATTTCTACATACTCAAAGGCAAGGAAAACTAGTTTCAAGATTACAGTACTTTCCAATTCAATTTCATGTAACATTTTCTCAAGTTGAGTCTACACATAAAGTTCAATTTCATGCAACAAAATTAAAAAAGATTGACTTTTACTAAGAGTTCATCACTTATCAAAGAAAAATTAAACTTTCATCTAACTAAGCATCATAGAGTTGAACCCAAGTATTATTTTGATCACACGATAATAGTTTCTAGTCCAAAACCATCACATCACACCCAAATCTAAGTAACCGTAACCTTTCTTTGTTATTTTGAAAAGTCTACTCTCCTAATTTTGATTTACTATCTCAAGTCAAATATTCTAGGGTGAATTCGACTACTATTCAATTATTTACTTTCAAAAAGGTTACATTCTATTTATTTATGTTTCTTTTCATTTTGGTGAACCCAATATATCTTACACCCTCTATGTTTTTTAATTTAGGTATTTTTATAATTTCTATTTTATTTTCTAGAACTAAGAGCATGATTTTCCAATATTCATATTAGCACCCTTATCTTGTGACTATTTTCTCACCCTTTAGGGCTTTTGTATTATATTTCTCCTAAAGTATCAATGATATCATCCTTTCCCTTTGAGAAGAAGTTGTCTTATCAATCCTAATATGGCATCTCATGTCGCCGATCAAGATACACTTATGGGTTCTATGATCCTAATATCCATCAAGAAAACTAAAAATTTCCTATGAATAATAATGTTAATCACCATAAGGAGGATTATGAACATGTCACACATATTGATAAGCAATAATTATTTGTCACTACAAACTTGATTTTTCAAGAGAGCTTACTAATGTTACATCTTCTACATATAGTTGATTCTTCACATAATTTTCTCCTTAGTGCACCATTTGTTTCAAGTATTTCTCAAAATATATTGGGAGAAGATTACTCATTATAGTTCTTATGTCATTAGTGTTATTCCTAAATATCAACATGTTAATGTCCTGACTTTATCTTTACCTTATAGCATTGTTTTCCTTCTTATCTTATTTCCTTCCATATTATCCCCCATCATTTTTACACTACACATACATTGTTTCCTAAACTTTGAGATCTATCATTCCTATCTCTACCCTTGATGTATTTGTGAAGAATCTATATGATATGGGTTTACAACTTAAGGCTATCTCTAATGGCCAAAATTTAGAAGAGTATATTCCAAGACACAACACCCTAGTTGTCTTTGAAATAGGTAAACATGCTTTACTAGTGGGTTTTTTGGCACCTTATTTTGAGTTGTACAATGGGAAGGGTGACCCTAGCATGTATCTACAATATTTTAAAATTGCATGTTGAGACTTTCTATATGAAGTGAAGTTATTGGCCTAAATTTTTTGCATGAAATTTGAAGGATTGTGTTATTCATAGTTTCTTTATGCCTCTCATTTCTATTCATTTTTTTCAATATTAGCCAAATCATTCTTTATTTATTTCCAAGTGATCATGGGTATAAAGGCTACATTTTTAGATTTATTTGAATGTGCTCATGGATCTAATAAATTCTTTAATGATTACACAATTTTATTCCAATTATTATGTGTGTTAAGATGCAACATCACCTTCCTAATTATGATTTACCAAGTATCTTTATTAAGGATTTGTGCTCACTTATTAAGGGTATAATATACTTGAATTGTTATGCTTCATTCATGGATTTATTTGCTCATGTAAAGAATGTATCTCAATAAAGTTAATAGATTTTAATATTTTGAAACATGACTCTTTTCCTACTCTTTTTATGTATTCTTATCCTTCAAATTTTTTAAATTCAAAAAAAAATTCAAAAGAGCGATGACAAGAAAAGAGAACAAACCTAGTGCTCAACATGTGGATACTACATTTGATATTATGAATTATATGAGCCTTTAGATAAAGTGCTTCAAAATTTATTGGTGCTAATATGATTACTTTTCCATCCATTGGACCATTGGATCCATATAGACAATTGCATAAGGATATGATGAACATACTTTATATTGATATCATAAAGTTCAAGGTCATGCGAAACAACATTGTATTTGTTTAAAGCATAAGGTGCAAGATTTGATTGATAATAGTATGATACAAGTAACTAGTGTTAACAATGGGTGAAATATTTAACTTCTCCCCCTAATAATAATTTTAAAATCCACATTAATCCTTGCGCCTCTCATGATCAAGATAATAAAAGGCAAGTGCATGGAATTGGTATATAAAACATGTACCAAATAAAATATTTTGATTAAAATGTGCTCATGTTATTGTGAAGACCGCAAAAAATGCTCACATTGTGTTGAGCATAAAACTCGAGTGCAATTTGGAATCACAAAAACATGCTTATGTTTTATGCTCAACATAACATGAGCATTTTTAAAAAAAATTAAAAGGAAAAATAAAATAGACCTTCATATTTGCAACCTATGGCCTTGACCCACAAAAATCCCTCTTCATTTGATAAAAAATAAAATAGACCTTCATATTTGCAAACTATGGCCTTGAACCACAAAAATCCCTCTTCATTTGATCTTCTCCAAAGCATGATCATGCTTTGAAAATTTGGCAAGGATCTTGATAATGCCACACCATAGAAGAGGTAAGTGTTAAATTTTACTGTTTTGGAATCACATTGTGTTTGCATTTGAGAAAACATAGATTTTTTTTTATGAATTTCTTATTTTTTAAAAATTATTTATACCATAACCTATAAACCATAATCTGAAACCATATTTGTATAAAAAAATGCCTAAAGACAACCCTGTAATACCCAAGTCTTCTCCAACATTTTTGACAAAACCTTGAAAAAGCCAAGAGGACTTGGTTGAGCATTTGGAACAAAATAAAATTTCAATTATGGAATTAGTTTCAAAATTAAAGGCTTCAACATCAAACCCCAAACATTGGAAGTAATTGATGATGTAGACGGTGCCACCTCAAACAAGAGTACTTATTATCATCTTAGATGTTTTGGGAGCACAAAGGGTGATACAATAGTACAAAGTGGTGCATCAAATAATATGGTGATGAATGATGAGCTACTAAATGATTTGTTTCTTGAGATCACATACATGCATTTTCATATGAATTTATACCATTTTATATTTTAAACTTAATTTTTTAAATGTAAATTGATTTTTAAATATGGAATATATTTAAGATTATGCATATATATTATACATTTCAGGGTGTAATATCATAGGGTGCTATGACATTAACTATCCCACCAACAAGTTTTATGTTTGCATATTTTTCAAAGGTAAAATATAATAATAGTTTAAATTCATAATAATGTTTAATGTTTAAAAATACAATTTTTTGTTGAATAGGTGGGAATTACATTCCCATCTAGCATTCATGTTCATAGGGATGATTGTGACATTGGATTTATTGAGGTACACTATAAAAAAATAAATGTGTGTACGCTATATATATTAGCCTCATGGCATTGTATGACATTTCGATGAGTTTTTGTATGCCCTCATGGCCTTATCAAGCTTAATATATACAATTTTTTTGTGCATATTTGTAGCTTAAATGGTTTTAATGGTTTGTACATATTATTTATCTCTATCTTTCTATCTACCTCCCTCCCTCTCCATCATCTATCTCATATGTACATTGTGTGCATAAGGGTTGAATGAATGTATATATGATGTGCATAAGGATTGAATGAAATATATGATATATTTTCACATAATTTTCATGCATGCATTATAGTGCACATAAAACTCCTAATATAGTGTTTATAGTCTTCTTATTCATACATCATGGTTACCTACATAATTTAGTTTCTACTTTGACTTATTCATCTATGATATATGTAATCTTTGTTGTCAACTAGTAGAAAGCCTCCATCACCCCAATGCTTAGTAACACATACATGGGAATCATATAAGGACCTATGAGAGAACCCTCTACCATTATAATGGTGTAAGTAAAAAATCCATCAACTTGTAAATTACTTGATGCCATCAATTAGGTTCTGCAACATCCTAAGTATTAATTCTTTTTTAATCTTTTCATAAACTATTGGATATATTTTATTTGATATGACTTGAATGTTTTATTTTATGCGAATATTATTCTTTGATGGAAGCTTGGTTTTATCTAATGGTGTATAAAACTTCATGGAAGCATGTATATGGTATCTATTTGGTAAGAATCATTTTAATTTTGTCCCCACTCAAGAAACTACAAATTGCTTCTATAAAAAGACCAAGATTAGTTTCATCTAAATAACTAAAATAATTAGTTTTAAATCCTATAAATAAGATATGCACTAAGTAAGAAGCCAACAAATATTATAAAATACTTATGGTGATTTTATTATAATAAGATGATATACCATGAAATGTAATTAACATGTAAGTGGATTTTTTTACTTTAAAGTATTTAAACTTGGAATGGATACTTATATGGATAAGCCACCCTCTTCCCTCTATTTTAGATCAAACCATTCCTCATCTCTTGAATAGATAAGCATGAGGTGTTGAGTAATAAGGTTCATGGATGCTTATTGAAAGTGCATATATTCTAAAAAAAAATTGTATCAAATTTTACAAAGCTTGCCTCAAGTTATCTTAGTGGGTGAATTCATTTAATAAATACACATACAATGTCCAATTTAGAATAGCCAATGGAATTAGTGTGTGCTCTCCCTAGTTAGAACTTTTCTATTTACCACTTCTACTAAAAATATTTGTGTAATAACAAGTCACTAGGATATCACTTCCCCATTAATAAAGCTACTAGGTATATATGATGTAGAATTTTCTCAATAACTATTATAAAATTTTAGTCAAAAATTCAAGCTACTAAGTATATATGATGTAGGGTTGAATGCCATATATGACATGATATCATACAAGTTCCATGCAAGCATCATTGATAGTGCACATAAAACTCTTATGATGGTGTGTTTATTATTTTTATTCATACAAGATGATTACCTCCATAATTTAGTTTCTACTCTGACCTACTCATTTATTATATATGTAATCTTGGTTGTGAATTTGTCAAAAGCCTCCATCACCCCAATGCTTGGAAACACATACATGGGAAGCATATGAGGACCTTTGAGAACACCATCCACTATAATAATGGTTTAAGTCAAAAATCCATCATCTTGTAAATTACTTGATGTTGTCAATTAGGTTCTCCAACATCTTAAGTATTAATTATTTTTTAATCTTTGGATAAACTATTGGATACATTTTATTTGATATGAATTGATTTTTTTCTTCACATCATTCAATATTCAAAGCTTCCAATAGTATGTGAACAATATTATTTGATGGAATCTTTATTTTAACTAATATTATAGAAATCTTCATGGAAGCACATATGGTATCTATTTGTTAAGAATCCTTTTAATTTTGTCCCCACTCAAGTAACTATAAATTGCTTATATAAGTAGACCAAGATTATTTTCATGTAAATAACTAAAAGAATTAATTTGAAATATTATAAATAATGTATGACATTAAGTAATAATCCTAAAAAATTATAAAATACTCATGGTAATTTATTATATTGTGATGATATACCATGAAATACAATCAACACATAAGTGTATTTATCCACTTAATTAAGGTGTTTAGACTTGGAATGGATACTTATATGAATAAGCCACCTTCTTCCCGTTATTTTAGATCAAACCATTCCTCATATCTTGAATAGATAAGCATGAGTTATTGAGTAGTATGATTCATGGAGCCCCCAACCTATTATTCCTAAGGGGGGGCTACTATTCATAGCTTGAACTAAAGTAAACTATAACTAAAAAAATAAGTATAGTTAAAGTCACAACATGGGGAGTAATGGATAGGTCTATTTAGATATGATTAGAGAATGTAGAATAATCTTGATCATGGTTGAAACTAAAAAGGTCCCTGAGTTACTTCAAAATACCATGTTATACTCAAACTTTATATATTTCTTAAGGAAAATGTGATAATAATGATTTGAATTTATATTTTCAAGGTAATAAACCTATTTCTTCTATTTATTCAAGAACCATATAAATAATCAAGAACATCCAAAAATTAATTATATCAAACTAATATGTGGTGTACGATTTAGAATCTATTGAAAATTAACATAGGCAATATTTAAGTCCAATTGAAACAAAAAGTAGATAGATCCACATAGAGTTTCCTTGGTTTATTATGTTTTATATTCATTTTACCGAAAAAATACCACTTGTTACCTTCTAAGTTTAGATATACAACTTATAGATATTAACCTACTCCATAATGCAAAGGAATGAATAGTGATTTCTTGATCATCTTTGTTAAATTTCACAACTCTCGCTTAAATTTGGAGCATCATTAGCCTCTTTAAATTGTGTGTAAGATTTTATGGATAATGTTTTCCTATGATTTTGATTGAGGAGGTTTTTTTGGGTTTGTATGTCATTGCTTTAGTTGATTTCCTATATTGTAAGGAGATATTTCTTATGGAATTATATTAATTTATCATAGTAATAGTTATCTTAAGAAGTCCTTCATGGTTGAGTGTTTCATGAGATATTTAGTGCAAATAATTTTGTATCAAGGGTGCTAACCTGATGGATATTTTATCATTTCATAAGGTGTTGAAACTCAAGGAGGGACCTTTTCATGATATCTCAAACTGTAGGATGCATCCACATGTATATTGTTGTTGTAGTCCATTTGAGACTATATTTTAATACATTTATAATCTCAAGTCTTATGGTTGTGGTCTTAGTACTCATTTTGAGTTTGTTGGTGATGAGATATTTCAAATTCAACCAAGTCATATTGTAAATGTTAAAGAAGAGTAGTTCAAGTTTCAATGTGAATGATTATGTGGAATTAGTGATGAGAATTGCTCCCTCAATTTTTTCTAGTCAACTACTCTTAAGCCTCTTAAGAGACTCAATCATAAGTATATAATTTGAAATGAGTGGGATACCTGGTGTATGAAATGGAGTCTCCTCTAGAATTCACTTAGGCACCGCAACGTGTTGGTAGGTGAATTCAACCATAAGAGGTGAAGAACAAAAAATATGGCTCACTGCACCATTAATCTAAATGACACTAATGTATTTATCAACATTGCATCTATTATCACCATGGTCAAATGGTTCCAAGATAAGAAAAATTAAGATCTAGGTTACTCTGGAGGGACTTTGCATGCACCTATAAGTTTAGAAGAAACATTTATAGGTACCATGAATTCCAAGAACAACTCTATCATAGTTTATAAATTTTCTACACTTAGGTCCCTTAAGAGACTTTGTTGGAAGCCTATAGTCTAGAATAATTGAGACACTTGTGGTGCAAAATGGGGCCTTCCTAGAATTCACCAATGCACATTGATGTTTTAGCATAGTTGATTAAGACCTAAGAGGTAAAAAAAAAAGGATCCTAGCAAGGTTGTGTTAATTCATTGAACATAAATTACACTTTCTACAACATTACATCATTTATCACTATGATCAAATGGTCTAGAGCTGATGAAAATAAAGAGAGTTTTTTTTTAAGGGACCACACATGCACCTTTAGGTCTAGAAAAAAAATTATAGGTTCCACAAAATTTGAGAACCACTCTATCATAGTTTGATAGGGTTATGCACTTAGGTCTCGTGAGAGACATTGTCATAATCCTATAGTATGGAATGATCAGGGCACCTAGGGTGTGAAATAAGGCCTCCCCTAGCATTCATATTCCCACCAAATTTTTTGATGTAGTTGTTTAGGACCCATGAGTTGAAGAACAAAAAATATGGCTCATAGCACCATTCCATTGAATGTCATTGATGTTTTTTTCAACATTGCAACCATCATGTCATGGTAAAAGATTTAGAGAAGAAAATTTGATAAAGGTTATTTTCGAGGGACCCTTTGTGCACCTATAAGTTCAATGAAACATTGGTAGATGCCATCGATTTCAAGAACCAATTCAAATAGTTTGGTAATTTTTTTGTACGTAAGTCTCTTAAGAGACTTTGGTAGAAGCTTGTAGCTCTCAAAACAATTGGGACACCTGGGGTGAAAAATGTAGCCTCCCCTAACATTCATCTACCCACCTTAATTTTTTGCATAGTTTGTTGGGGGCCATAAGGTGAAAAATTAAAATAGGGCTCCAAGCAAGATTGTGTTGAATACAAATGATACTTTTTGCAACATTTCATCTATTTTCACCGTGATCAAATAGTTTTGAGATAAGAAAAAATAAAAGAGGTCATTGTGAAGGGAACCTATGTGCACCTATAGGTCTAAATATAAAATCCATAGGAGTAATGGTTTTTAAAACCACTCCATCATAGTTTGGTTTTTTTTCACTTAAGTTTGTCAAGAGACTTTTCTAGAATCTTGTAGCTCAAAATGATTGAGACACCTAGGGTATAAAATAGGCCCTCCCCTAGAAATCACTTAACCAAAAAAATGTGTTGGCATAGTTTCTTGAGCCCCATGAAGTGAAGAAAAAAAAAATGGCTCCTGAAAAGGTTGTGCTAACAGAAAATGATGATTTTGCAACACTGCATCCATTATTGCCATGGTCAAATAGTTTTGAGATAATAAAAATTGAGAGAGGTTATTGTGGAGGGACCCTACATGCCCTTGTAGGTTTATATGGAACATTCATATGTTCCATGGATTTTGAGAACCACTCCATCCTATTTTGATAAATTTTTGCACTTATTTCTCTTAAGAGACTTTGCCAAAAGGTTACAGTAGCTTGGAGCAATTGGGACACCTAGGGTAGAAAAAGAGGCCTCCCCTAGATTTCACACTACCATCTTGATGTGATGGTAGATTTAGTTGGTCCAATAAAGGTGAAGAAAGAAAAATATGGCTTTTGGAAAGGTTGTGTTTAATGAAAATGTTTTTTTTACAACATTACAATCATTGTCGCCACAATCAAATGGTTTCAAGGTAAGAAAAAATAAGAGAGGTTATTTTGGAGGGGCCCTACATGCACTTGAAAATTCATAAAAAACATCTATAGGTTCCATAGATCCCAAGAACATATCTATCATAGTTTGATATTTTTTTTCACTTAGGTATCTTAAGAGACTTTGTTGGAAGCCTATAACTCAAAATGATTGGAACACCTAGGGTGAAAAACAAGTCCTCCCCTAAAATTCACCTACCCACCCAATTTTTTAGTGTATTTTGATAGGGCTCATATGGTAAAGGAAAAAAAAGTATGGATCCTAGAAAGGTTGTGTTGAATGTAAATGATTCTTTTTGAAACATTGCAACCATAATCTCCATGGCCAAATAGTTTCAAGATAAGAAAAAAATAGAGAGGCTATTATGGAGGGAACCTAAATGCACCTATAGATATAGATGGAACATCCATAGGCTCCATATATTTCATGAGCCACTTCATAATAGTTTTGAATTTTTTGCACTTAAGTCTCTTAAGAGAATTTCTTGGAAGTCTATAGCTCAAAAAAATTGAGACACTTTAGGTTTGAAATGGGTCCTCTCCTAGAATTCACCCACCTACCCCAACATGTTGGTATAGTCATTTGGGTCCCATGAGGTAAAAGTATGTATCTTGGAAAAAGTTAAGTTGAAAATAAACGATTCTTTTTGAAACATCGCAACCATCATCACCAAGTTCAAAAGGTTTCAAGATAATAAAAATGGAGAGAGGTTATTATGGAGGGGCCCTATGGACATCTTTAGGTTCAAATAGAAAATATATAGGTCCCATGGATTTTGATCACTCCGTCATAGTTTGATATTTTTTTCACATAGGTCTCTTAAGAGACTTTGTCAAAAGCTTGTAGCTCAAAATGATGTGGACACTTGGGGTGTGAATGTTGAACTCTCAAATTAATGAAGGGAGGGTGAATCAGTATTCACTAAAATTCATTAGCTTCAATAACTTTGAGCATTCATTCAATACATCATATCAAACTTGTATTAATGGAAAGGAACATAAAAAGAATGCATCACATCAAAGAACACAAAAACAACATATTTACATGGAAAAACCATGGTGAGGATTAGCTCATAGTATATTATAACCAGTTATAAGATATTATAGAATGGATCACTTCTAGGTGGAATCACTATCTAGAGAATAGAAGAAATGACTCACTTATAGAATAGAAAAGAGGGTGGCTCACTGCTAGAGATTTGAAATGATACAATGCATCTATAATATGCCAGAGACAGTTCCAATTAAGCTTTGTAAATTGATCTAACACACATCATGCCTCACAATTATCATACTCTATTGTATCACAATCACATCAAATTTACATAGTCATCATCCTCATCATTGAAATGAACTTGCATTTATATGCATTACATTTGCAAACACCTATAACATCAATTAGGTTGTCCTAATTAGATGAAATGTGCAATCCAACAACCTTTGAGCTGAAGATCCAACCATACGCACCTTAAAAAATAAACCAAAACATGTAGCACATCAAAATAGGTCAACAAGGACCTATAATTACTCCCATAAGTCTGATCCAAAATTTAACTCTGCATGACCTCAAACCCTTTAGGTTTGCACCGCTAGTGAAGTAGTAATGGAATGAACCAACTATTCATCAATATTTCAACACACAGACCTTCAAAGCTCTTGACAGTTGGAACAAGGACACTTATAACATCTATGAACACTCCCTCAAAATTGTATAGCAAGACATTCATCCATAGTGGAATGCAAAGCATTCCAATTAGGTACTCTATCTCTATAATTTTTCCATATCCAAAATGATATTTTGTCAACTCTAACTTCAACTATAGAGGACTTCAAGACTTGAAACTTGGGATTTGGATTCCTCCAACATGCACCAAAATTACCTCAAAATTGCATAACTAGGTTCTTCATGGCCAAGCAATGTGAGCCACAAAATAGGTTCTCTAAACATTGAAAACTGTATTTTGGACTTATGTAATTATCCAATGCATTTGATCTACTCCAAGCCAACACTTCTACAATTGTACAATGATTTGACATTACCATATTCACCAAACATTGACTATACATGAATTTTGATACTACAACAATGTTGACATCAATGCAAACACCATAGTAGCATCATCTGCCATACATCCATCAATCTTCTCAATGACAAACTTCCAACAATCTCCCCCTTTGTCATTGATGGCAACTCATTCTCAAAATCTCTCAAACTACCCCCCCTTTGACATCAAGGGCAAAGGGACCTCAATATCAAACTTTGCAAACTACCTCAATTGTTCTCCCCCTTATTGTTTCATTCCTATGCTCAACACTTCCAACAATTTGTATGTATATATATGTACACATGAGAATAGCTCCCTCTTACAAATTTATCTATAAAAAATGATCAAAAATGTATTGCAACATTCTCTAATACTTTCACATATGTACAAGGAAAACTAAAATTGCATAAATAAAACAAAAACATACATAATCAACTAGAGGAGGGTATAATAGCATTGTAGGACACCTTCAGTTTGGCAAGGTGTGCCTCCCAATCCTTCTTTAAAACTTCCTATCCCTTCTTGGAAAAGGTAAGTATACATCTCTATCTTTCAAATTGCATAAGGAGGTCTTCTCCTTCATTCGATGAATTGGGTACTATGTTCTTCTGTGCCAACTTCTCTGCATGTGCTACTACACCTTGGTCAAGGAGGTAAACCTTGCACTTACCAGATCCCTCAATTGATAGTATTGCATAATTATCTTTTCTTTATGTTCCTACAGTTGGAAAAATTGTCCATGCAAGCTCTTTATTGCAATCCTTGTAGCACCATCTGTGTCATGCACTAGATTATAGAATCTGGAGGCCTGAGTAATCTCTGACTCAATTGAGTCCATCTGATTCTCGATGCTCTTGGTTGAGTTAGGCCACTTTAGAAAAAAATGAAATAAGATTTGTGCTTCATCCAAACACTTTTGCACATGTCTCATATTTTCTTATAGTTTGGCATGTGCAACATTGCACTTGTCAGATATTTTGGTCAATCTTCTATCATTGACCTTCTTTTTCATTTATTTTTCCAACCTTTCTTCCAAACCCATGGAATAGTCTTTGAAAGAATTCAATAGTAGCTTTAGCTTTTCCATAATGAACAAGGACTCAACAATGGTTTCTTTGAGAATTCCTTCTTGCAACACTTTAACTACTTCCCTGATCAATTATGTGCTCTTTTGGTGGGTTTGTAATATCTCCTTCCTTGCAGAAGCATGAAATACATCACCAAGTTGAAGCTTCTATAGGGGAGAGATTTTTTCCATGTACACTTGACCTTGTTGCATAGGAAGTTGTAGCAATTGTGTTGATACTAATGATTCAAATTGGAAATACATGTCCAATAAACCCTTGTGAATCTCTAGAGGCTCCAGAGGATTCACCAAAAACTTTTATGATTTCCTCTTCCTTCTTCTTACTCTTCTCCTTTTTAGCACTTTTAGATTCTTCCTTAGTATTCTTCTCTTCTTTAGTATATTTTTCAATATTCGATGGAGGAAAATATTTAGTGTTTTGTGTCTAATTTTTTTGGGACCTTTTGAGTGTCCTCTTCTCTTCTTTGTTCAATTTTCTCATCTAGAGCTGGTATTTTTTGTTCATTAGGTGCTTCATCCTTCTCTAAGATGTCCTGTTTCTCTTTCTCTTTCTCATGTTCCTTTGTATCCACATTCTCCAAATTCAAAGAGATATTTTATGTTATCACATCTTCTTGAACATCCTCTTCTACAATCTCATGTTTTGATGCATGCTTAACAATTTCATTAACTTCTAGGATGGTTATGTCATGTTACATTTCACTTCCACTATCTAAAGACACTCTCAATTCTTTTGCAAGTTCTTCCACCTTATGTAGTGTCTCACTTTTCACCCTCTCTATGTCTTCCTTATCCCTGCTCATTAGGTTGTTGACTCTTTGTTTTGTTCTAAATTATTTGCTATGCAATTGTCCCAATTTTACTTTATCTTCATCAGAAAGAGAAGAAACAATCTTCTCTAAGGAATATTCCCTTATTTTGGCATCCTCATCTATTGCCTCTTTCCTTCTCACAATCAAAAAATTCTTAAAATATTAAAAAAACTAATCTTCAATATGTGCTAAGCTAGTACCAAAAGTTACCATGTACTTTACAATAACTTCCTCTATTATAGCCTTCTCTAATTCATTTGAATCTAAATACATTTTGGCAGTTCCTTCCAACATTCCATGCTCAACAATACCATTGAACAACACATCTAGCCTTAGGGGCTTCTGCTTTCTTTCCAAAGGGGTCTTTTCTTTCTTCTTCCCCTTAGCCTTGGTTGGTTTTTCTTCTTTTTTGGACTTTGACTCCTTCTCCTTCACATGGATTTTAAAAACTTTCTTTTGCTTCTCAACTTCTTCACTATTAGTGTCCACATTACTGGCTTTTGTCTTATTTATACTTTTCTCTACTTGAGATACATGATGATTCTCCTTGTCGAACCAAATTAGGTCCTTCTTCATCATCATCATTATCATCATACCTAACATATCTTTCTCTTTTAGCCTTTTCCTTTACTCTTCTCCACTTGGGAGTTTGGTCTGTCACAAGGGAACTTGTAGTTGCTTTCTTCTGCATGTTTAGTTCCCAAGACTTTAGGAACTACTGGAGAGGGTGTAGAGCCTTCCTAACCTTCTAGTGCTAGGAGCACCTTCCGAGGGACTAGATATTCCTTTGGATTTCTCTGTGGGAATCTTTGATATACCCATTATTTCATCAACTTGTGCCTTCATCTTCTAAACATTTCTCTTGATCTCCTTTTTCTTTTACTCCATATGTCCCACATTGGATTTTTCTTCATATGTGTCATATATTCATTCTATAAGATCTCTAGGCATACTCAACATACGTTTTGCTAGACCGGTAATCACATCCTCTGTTATCTCATATCCCATTTTGAGGATCCACACTGTCTTAGGTTCAACAACTTCCATAATGAAGTAATATTTGTTGACCATGAAGAAAATATTATTTTTATACTTTTCCACAACACTTTTGGGAATCCTTTCTCTTGCATGTTTTCTTGAAATTTTAAAAAAATCCCCGCAAAGCAATCTTCTAAGTATTTGCATTACCCAAACTTCTCAAGTGGTCTTTGATTTGAATAGCAATTGGAATATCATTCAACCACACAATATTCTTTGCACCAGTAACTTCATTAAGAAAGTAAAGCACTAAGCATATAATTAGGGTAACATACTAGAAGGGGTACCCAGACTCTTTGGTCTTCTGAAGGTTCTCCAATAACTCTTGTCTTAGTGTAGACACTTAAAAATGTTTTGATGGATCACATTGGCTAACTAACATCATCTCTTTCGATTTCATCCTAAATTCCTCTATTTAATTGAATAATGTCAATTATTTGATTAAATTCACCTAAATCTCCTATTAATTGAATAACTCACATTATTTGATTAATTCATCATGTTAACATTAATCCTCCCATTTAATTAAATAATATCCAAATTATTTAATTAAATTCATCTAGATTCATCCTTTATTCACTCTTTGATTAAATAATCCTAATTATTTAATTAAATCCTCAAATCCCCTTTTCATTAAACAAATTAATAATTTAATGAATATCCTCACATTCCTCATATTGCACATTAAAATTTAGTTTTAATTACTAAATTTGCTAATTTCCCTCCCATCCACTTGCTTAGGGAATATTCCAGAGGAATATTCTCCTATTTTCCTCCAAAAAAGGCAATGATTATTCCAAACAAACTTTGAAACAACCTTTTTAAGTTGTTGTAAAGTGTGTATGTTTGCTTGATTACGAGCCCTTGATCTTTTATTGATCCATGTGAACATTGATTCTCATCCATTGATGAGAATCCATGATCCATGTTTCATCCTCCTTTCATTATTGACCATTGTTAGATCAAATCAATTTGAGCCCTTGATATCATTCATCCAAAAAGGAAATATTCCCATAGAATATTCCTTTCACAATCAAATTTGGTTTTAATTAACTAAATATCTATTTCCCTCCCCCATGAGAATATTCTAAAGAATATTCTCTTTCTTCACTCATTTGAAAAAAGGAATATTCTCCCTCATAACAAACTTACAAGACTTCTTGTGCAAGTTAACTTACAAGACTTCTTGTGCAAGTTTTGAATGTGTGTTTTTATGGAAGAATATGAACACTTGATTCTTTCCTTGATCCATATGATCATTGATTCTCATCCATTGATGAGAATCCATGATCCATGCCTCTAGCTTCCTTCCCTTTTGATCTCAACCCTTCATTTCTCATTTGTCCTCCTATAAATAGATCACTATTTGGAGACAAATGGATCCATATTTTAATATCAAAGTCATGTTTTTTGAAACCCACACATTTGCATACTCCAATTGATATCAGTATCTTTGAGGGCAATTGCATTTTATCATTGTTACCCATTTTTGTTACTTGCTCAAGTTGATTGAGCTAAAGAATTTGTAAACTGAAAGAGAGGTACATTTCATATTTATCTTTCCTATATTACATTAAATTGTATAAACAAAAAAAATCAAGAAGATTACAAGATTATTGTAACAAATCATTGCATTCATACAAGTGCATGCAACATAGAAAAGATTTACACAAATATTTTTGAAAAAGTAATCTTTATTGATACAAAAGTGCATACTTCTCTCACAAAAGCTATGAGACTAACTTATTGAATGAAATGAAGAATAGTTTATACATTGATGGATAAAGAAAACAAAATGCACATATAAGGGAAGAGGCCAATCCTTATCTGATGACTAGTTCGGTGTATGTTTCCTTGTTTAGTCTCCTGCCTTGAGCTACCTTGTTCCCTCCTTAGTTCCTTGCTCCTAGTTCCTGCATCTAGCAATAATAATGATGTTAGAGAAATGCTCTAAGCAATGAAGGTCTCTCATATTACATGTACATGCACCCATGAACATTTAAACTAATCCTCAAGTGCATTAAACAAGCGTGCAAACTATAAATGTCCAAGAAAATAACAGGGCCATCAAGCACATTAGTCATATGCACATATTTTTTCTAAGTGCTTGCTTTTTGTGCAAGTATAGAAAAGTTATGTTGTTGTTTTGAATTATCTAATTAGCATGTGGGATAAATGTGGCTACCACAAGGATTGAGCCCAACGTTCCTTATTGTGCTTTGAAGAACTCTAGGAGGGTAATTCCTCTCTTTATGGTTCCCTCAAACAATCATACATCATCTATGATAGTGAAGTTTCAGTCAAGTCATAGGAGACATATATTTGTTCAAAGTAATCATAAAGGATGTAGACAATGCCATGTGTCCAAACAGATTAAATAAATGCATTTTATGTACTAGTTCTTGAAGGCACAACATGAACATACATGAAATGGAAACAACATGCTCATCAGTGACTTGAAGTATAAGCATTAGGTACATTTGGTAATACATGATATTTTTCCTTGGTTCATTTGATATTATAGTGCCTGATATGTAACTTGACAATGATATGTGGTGGCCTAAGATTTTTCTCATAGCATCATAATTGTCAAACATTGTTCTTTAAGTTCATTTATGAAAGATATTATGATTGTAGAGGCATCTCAAATCATAAGCATGGTCACAGTAATGTTACATCTCACCACTGTAACATTCCAATCATGAGTAAAAGGGCAGAAAATGCATTTATTTCTATAAGGCTTCATGGGTTTTGGGTTTCCTCATAGTACCTATTTGTACAAGTTGTTTGTACAGGTTAGAATAAGAAACAATGTAGATTTATCAAGCATGACAACATGATAGGCTCTACTGATTGTATCATTGATCTCTAGTTAAGAGGGGTAAAAATGATAAAATATTATAGATTTTAGCAGGTGGTATTGAACAATGCAAAGGTGTTTATAATGAGCATTAACAGTAAACATGGGGATATTTCCAAAAGAGGATGATGGAAAATGAATAGTTCACAAGAAGCACAAGAAGAAAAACAACATGCTTTTGATGCAAATGAGTAACTTAAATGCATTTTTAATCATCATTGCACAAATCAGTGAAAGCATATATTATGTGCATGTGTTTGGAAATAAAAGAGGGGGATCACTGTTTATTTCTAGAGTAGAACATGGCCTATTGATAGGAGTTGTGCATTTAAGAGTTTTGTATCCATAAGAACATACTACATTTAAATCATCAACAATGAAGAGATTTAAGGTTTATAACAAAGAGAGTCATTTCCAAGTTTCAAGCTTTTGAGGGGTGCTAATTAACATTGTTGTGAGGCCAAAGGCTTGTTTCCAAAATATAGTCATGAGTAATCAAAAGCCTGGTATCCACAAGGATAATTCAATACACAATTCATAGTGTCATAGAGATCAATTTCCAATTTAGGACAGTGACAATCCTAAATTGGAACATATCAGTCATCTAGTGAATTATCTTATACCAAATATTTGAGTTAAAAGATGCATGAAGAGGAGAGGTTTTTGAATCAAATAAAATTCATACAATGGATGCAATAATACAATCAAGATGCAGAGGTAACAGTGAGGAAATTTTTGTGAGAATGTAGTTAGCTATAGGACCTTGACAATAAGGGTATTATCTGTTATGTAATCTAAAAATGTAGGGTTGAGAGGAAAGATGTTGCATGTTGTTCATAAATAGAGGCTGCACTTTCTTAAGATTAGTGGTTTTTTATAAAGTCTGTAGGTTTGACTTTCTTCTTCATGCATTAATTCTACTGTTGAATACCTTGTGAGGTGGAAATGACTTTGATGTGTCATAAGCATGGTGAAATGGGGGCATGATGAAGGTCGTGATTCTCATGCAAAATAAGGAAAGCAGGATGATAACTTGTAGTGAAATCTTTGGTTTAGGGTTTTGAATTGAAAACTTAGAATAAGAAAACCATGTTTTATTTTTGGAAAATACAAGTACAAACCCCAAAGTACATGTAGAAAGAAAATTTATAGCTAAATCCTTGACTTGTATGCAGTTGTGGTTGTAATCACAAATGATATAAAATGCATATGCCCACATGGGTCGAGGTCTAGGGTAAAACCCAGAAGAATCTTCAAATCCCCGCAAGAAATCTGTAGGAGAAAATATGGAGAGACACATAGAAAATAGAAATATTTCCATTGTTTTTCCTTAGAAAAATATTTAGAACAAATTTTGATTCACGGTTAATAAAGAAATCAACAGGAGGGTTTTCAAAATAATCACAAACCTGCGACCATGGGAGTAAACAAATGAAGTTACACAGAAAGCATGAGGACATTCATCATTTATTTTAACCATAAATAGCATCCTCATCATTTTGTGAAAAATGGAATTCAAAGAAAGTTCTCCAACAAAGAGACAAGAAGCTCATAAAAGTACACAAAGTTGCGCTCTAACAAGAGAAAAGATGATATTTTTCCTTCAAAAAATGCATTTGGAGTAACAGTAAAAGCTTACCTCAAGCTTTTTGGTGATGACATCTGCTAGAAAATACCACTGTGTGCTCTAGAATCTGCCATGAAGTGTCTTCAGAAGCTTTAGAAACCCCAATCATGGTGGCGCGGCTTGAGTAAACAGAGTAAAGTTTCCAAAAAATTTGAAGTAGAAAAATAAAATGTTTTTCACATTGCTTGCCTTTGTTTTGTTTTAGGGTTTCCTAAACCCTAATACATGTCGATTTGAGATATGCATTTTTTCCTATGTTTTTTTGCCTTATTTCATGCTTTATTTTTAGTTCTTTGCATTATATTATAATCATAGCCAAGTCATGGCTTTTGTATTTATTTTGCATTCCTTATATAATGTAAAGTATTTTGGTCAAATGATGCATTATAAATCATTTGGTCAAAATTACTATTGTTTAATGCAAAATGATATATAATGTAGATGGGGTTGCTATGTTGGTTATGGGATGGTCAAAGAAGTGTTTTATTGCTTTCCAAGCATATAGGAAAGTTGGGGAAGGTTATCAAACATGTGGAATGAATATAGGGGGATTTTACTCACTTTGTTGGAGAGTTAGAGAGTATTTAGGCCCATTTTTGCATGCTTTATGATTGATTTGGTCAAAATTGACCTTTTCAAACATATTGGAGCTCTTTTAGGAAGGTTTCAGTTGCTAAAAAATAGGCTTTTTGGAGGCATACGAGCTCAGAAGCTTCTAGTTCCTTTTTTGGTGCAATTGTTTGGGGGTTGATGAATATAGTCACTTGTGTGACTCATTTGTAATTAGTTCTTACTTGTTCTTTTTCTACTATGTGAATTTTGTGAGTTCTTTGTAGAAAATACAACATACTTTGTAACTCATGTTGGATATGAAATACAGTGAAAGCCTTGGGTGCCATTGATATGAAATTTTTTCTTCCTTGTTCTTGCAGTGTTATGTATTTTTCAAATGATTGATCAAGTTATATGTCAAGTCTTTTTAACTTCCTTGTGACTTTTTCTCATATTTTATACCTTCCCTATAAAATTTTGTTCATGTAGGTTGTAATCTGTGTCTTAAGCATGTATATGACTTCTCTAATTGTGAACTTGTTTTCCTTTTAGAGGTTCATGCATTAAGGCCTCCTTGTGAAATATTTATGTAGGAACATATAGAAACAAGTTGTGTAAGTTTATTTTTCCTGTCATTGCAAACAAGTGTTTAGGCTAAGTTTCATAATCCTTTTTCATTTGGTGCATCACCATAGGATCAAATTTTTTAGTTTATGCATTCCTTCTCCTTTCACCTGCTAGCTGGTTTGGTGATTTAGTAGGGAGGAAATACAACTTCTCTGCAGGTTTAAGTCATGTTGATACCACACACTTGGGATTCATTCCCATGTTTTCATTGGATTATTAGTTCCGATAATGAAATCAAGAATATGATCACATCCATTTGAGAGCATTTACATCAACATAATCCAAGCTTATTTCAACAAAATGGGATTGGGAAAGGGTTGAATTCCACATCTGATGTAGTACCAATCCCCCAATGGGATGAGGTTTTTCAAGTTTAATTAAGATTCTTTGTGAAATTTGAGCTTTATTTCAAGTTTTAATGGATTCCTAGTTTAACTTTACAAGAATTTCATTAGGATTGTAACTTGATTTAGCTAATTACATTTTTTTAAATTGCTTATTACAATCATGTTTATCTTAGTTAAGATTTACATCCTCATTTTGGCGCTAGAAGGAGGGCCAACTTTAATGTTTTGACTATTTTTTTGAGAAATTTTGCAGGTTACACCCAGAATTTTGCTTGAAACCTGTCACTTATTCAAGCATAGAAAATTGGGTGAATTAAAGCTTGAAAAATGACTATCTAGGTTTTTTAGATCTCGGCATTACCTTTCTGTAGCTTTTTACGACACTCAATTTCATCAAGAATTGAAAAAGATATCAAATTTTTAGTTTTGGTGTGTTTTTTTTAAAATTTTGGGTTTAATCTCTTAAATGCATGATTTTCTTTCATTTTTAATAAATTCTATATGACTAATCTTGTAGAAAGGTTACTAGGTTTTGAATATCTCATGTTTAGCTTTCTAAAACATTTTACAATTTAAAAATTGATCAACATTTGAGAAAGTTGTCATTATCTCGAGTTGTTGTTATAATCATCCATCGTTAATTTTGTTGTATTTTTTTTTTAAATTCTGGGTTTAATCTCTTGAATGCATGATTTTCTTTCATTTTTAATAAATTCTATATGATTAATCTTGCATAAAGGTTGTTGGGTTTTGAAGAACTCACGTTTAGCTTTCCAAAACATTTTACGATTTCAAAATTGATCAAGATTTGAGAAAGTTGTCTTATCTCAAGTTATAATCTAATTTTCTAAAAGTGTTTCTCAACACTTAGTGAAATGATAAAATTAATTAGCTTTGAAATTTGGATAAAATTGAACCAAACAACCTCACATTTGCTTTAAATTTTGACATGTGTTTTAATTTTTTGATTTCATTTGATTACTAACATGTCTTTGACTTCTTGTTTTGGTTTTTTAGGCTAACTGGTTTTGCAGGTTTGGATGATAAAATTCAAAGTGAAGGAGCATTTTTTCATTGATCTTATAGTTGTAACAAGTGTTTTGACACTTTTGGGGCAATTATAACCCATTTATGATGCTTTTTTATTTTATGCTTGAGGACCAAACTAAATTTATTTTTGGGCTTTAAAATGAATGCTCAAATTGGTTAAAATTGAACCCTCGCATCATTTTGTTTGTTAGATTAAAATTGAACAATACAACTTTCACACTTCAAATTGGTGTTTAAAATGAACTCATTTTGCTATGATGGTTTAAAATGAACACGTGTTTGATTTATTTATGTATTCTTGTTGTGTGTATCCACTCCCCTTGTGCTTCATGCAATCTTGGGTGAAGAGAAACATACAAGTCTACTTTTCTGCTTGGAAGCGGAAATCCTCTCCCCTTGCGCCTTTTGGAAATCTTGGGTGATGAAAAGCATTTTATGCTTCAAATATGTGTTACCTTTAGAAGGGCCTGCCTCCCAACTTGTGAGAGTGAATGACCCAAGCATTACTTTCATTTTAGTTTTCTATATAAATAATCGGTTGTGACTAAAGGCATTAATCGATTGGTTGTGGTTGTCCCATACCGACAAATGTCTCCCTTAGTATCCTTGTGGTGTGTTAAAATCCTTAGATTTTTCTAAGTGTTGGGAGGCCTCTTAATTGAGTGAATTGTCATGTGTATGGCTCTGGTTTATCCTGAATATGGTCATAAAAATCCTTGTTTATAGTGGCTAACCAAGTCTAATTTTGAAAAATATTTTAAATTAGTGCATTGGAGTAGCACTGCTCCAAGAAGTTACCTACCATGTCTGATTTTTTATTGAGGCAATAAAGAAAATAGAGAAGGGACTCCTTTGCTTGGTGTGTCAAGAAGTTACATTTCCTTGACATATCCTATTTTTCCTTTTCATCTTCATGGATTAATCATCTCTTTTGATGATGGTAAGCCTACTAAGAAATGCGTACCTGCTCTATCTAGGATTGTAAATGTTTGAGAGTCAGTTTAACACTTGCTTGGATCCAAAACAATTACAAACAAACATCAACAAGTCTTTTTGAAATTTCAAACCCTTTGGTCTAAGTATGGATACCCTTTGAAAAGCCTTGATATTGATGCGTGTCCTAAGGATTCTATCCTTAGAGACTTCTAAATATTTTGGCTTATATCTCAATCCATACTTTCCAAAGTCAACATAGGTAACTATGGCTCTAACTTCATGATTTTCACATAATGGACCTTGTGAAATGAATGATTTTTTTGACATAGACATTTTAGTTTGAAACTTAAGCAACACATCATATATGGTTTAAAAATAACTTCATTAATTTAATATTAAATCAAATGAACATCCCACATGGATGTATGTTCAAACTTTGACTCCCCAAAACAAGAAAATTGAGACAAGGAAAACATTGCAAAACACTGAGTCCAAATTCTATTTCCAAAATAATTTGAGTCTTTAGGGTTTGATCACTTTAAAGGTATCTAGCATGTTTCTCACCACCTTTGTCGTGCAAAACAAAGGTCCCTTTTAGGCTAACATTTTGGGTCAAACATTTCATCCACCTTCATCATATTTCATATTCCACTTCACCAACAACTTTAGAAAATTTTGGACACATCAAAACTTTGGACTTAGACATTTATCAAGCCAATCCCCTAACTTAGCTACTTTGTGTGTAAAATGGATCCTTTTCTATACACTTAGTTGAGTTATTCATCACATTTTTGGACTAGTGTCACAAGTCTACTTTAAAGATTTATATGTTCATTAACACCTTTATCCATCATCAAAACATAAAAGCCTCTTTGCCTAAAAGTTATGTCCAAAATTTTAGAAAGTTCATCCCCCATATCACTCACCCCTTTTCATCTTCCATTAACATCATTTGTCCAAAATACCTTAGAGGTTCACTTTTTCAACAAGGTCAAAACACAAGAAAAACATGGAATATAAACTTGATTCATACACCATGAGTGATCTAATTAAACCAAACTATCAAAGCCTTACAATACCAATTGATTAAATCAAAAATCACATTATACAATCCACACATGGGATCATTATATCCTACAAACCTCAATGCTAAAAAAAATGTGAGTATGCCCAATCTAAATTTTGGAGCACCTTTCCCTATGGTAGATTTAAATCAAACTCAAATCCTACAAATATATCAACCAAAAAATCAATACATGAGTCTTCAACAAAACAATATTATCCTATCAAATCAATACATTCCAAATGTGAGTATACCAAATACAAACTTACCAAAAATGAACATATCAAATCCACCCTTGGTGAACTATGGGATAGATACATTTGCTAATCACACCAATTTTAATCAAAATCCAAACAACATATTGACAAGTCAATGTATTGATCCAAATCAAGGTTACCTAAATCAAAGCAACGTGTTTCTCAACCTCAACAATGTTCAATGTCAACCTATAATGCAAAATATAAACATCATCCTGAATCAGAACATTGTCCAAAATCAATTTGTGCACGATACCATACAAATACCACAAGTGTATATTCCAAATATGCTTTACCAACAACCAAATCAACTATATCAAGGGTATCAAAATCAAAATCAAGATCAAATTGTGTGAAATCAAATTGCTATACTTACCAAATTTGTTGATTCATATCACCAAGAGACATCTCCACCCCAAAATTGACACACTCCCCCATTGGTTAAACAGTGTCATCAAAACATAAAGTTGTGTCCACAACCATATCAAGAACAACATCCTCAATATCAAGAAGTTGGATATAAAAATCAACAACCTCAACAAGATCAATCACCACATCTCCAAGATGAATCACAACTAGATGAATCTCAACAAGCACAAATATCACAAGATGACAAATGTGAATACACTCCTTTAGGGGAGCCAATCGAATCAACATTAAACACACTAGTCCATGCTAAACTTATTAATTTTCTAGAATCATTAAATGGAGGTGAACCTAGCATTAAGCTCCCATGGGATGATGATAATGCTTATTGCAAATACCATAGCACAAAAGGTCATGACATGTCAGATTATATCAAACTCAAAGATCTAATCTAAGACCTTCTTTATTAAGGAAAAATAACTATTGAGGACAATGATCAAGATTCAATTGCTAATGATAGAAGTGAAAATCTCTCCACCTCAATTGTTGAAAAAAATGATCAAGATCTATCCATCAATAAGCCCCTTGAAGATGTTTCTACCACATCCAATGATCAAATCAACATACGTCAAGAGTCATTTTTTGATCGTGATCAAAACCCATCAACAATATCCAACAACGATCCATTTCAAGAAGTGTTAATATCATTTGATCCTATGACTGAAAATATTGATGATTCCCCCAACACCATTTTTGAGGACAAGATTCAAGATTCATTCACCAATGATCATGTTGACAATATCTTTACATCACCTAATGAGTTAGAAGACATATCTCAATAATTTATTCCAAAGAATGATCAACATCTTTCACCAAAGGCTAGCAATGGTCCTTTCCAAGACATATTGACATCCTTTGACCTCATGGTTGTAGATATTGAAGGAATCCTCAACTCAACACCTGATCCAAATCCACTCAAAGATCAAGAGGATATTGAGCCACTTCCCATGCCTAATGAAGATATCCAAGAACCCTTTATAAGAAATCCAACCTTTGAAATTGATCCATGCTAAGAACATGAACTCAAGCATATTGAAGATAATAGCACACAAAGTCAAGATCAAGAATTTGTATCTCCAAGATACTACCATGATCTAATGGGTATTTTCCAATCCATACAATATGTCACAAATAATTATCATATCCATATATCACATACTCCTCCATCTACCCATGAGATGCTTACTCCTAATGAACATGTAGATGATCTTCATCCAAAACAAGAGTCTCATACTCTTGATGTCATTACCAAGAAACAAGAGTATCCTAGTCTTAATATCTTTACACATGATCAAGGCATAGAAGAATCCATATACATATCAAAAATTGATCATGAAGAAGACCTCTACATGGATGGTGAATCAAAAACATCCTTTGAAGAGCAAGAAGAAATAGATCATGAGGAAGACTCGTATATGGATTGTAAAGCATCAATTCCTTTTGTTGAAACATGAAAATCAGACACATCATACAAATTGAAGAAAGTGAGTATGAGGATATCAAGCATTATCAAGAATCAACAAAGCTAAAAAATCTTGAACAATGAGGAAATAGTTTGTCAATAGAAGAATCAAAGCATGCTAGTAATACTTCCATAATACTGGGGGAAACTTTATCTAGCAAAAACACCAACATGGAGAGCACAAAGAGTCCTTATGATGAAATAGATACCAATACTCCAACCATTCATATCATGAGTCTTCATCCATTTATCTTTCCACCCACTAATTGGTACCAACCACAAGAAATAGGGCGATATCAAAGAAAAGAGAAATTTTTCATTGAAGCAAAAGAATCGAAAAAGAAAAATGGACAAGAAAAATTCGAATGGATACCAAAGAAAAATAAAGAAAATCATCCCTATCACACTCCATTAGTCAAAGAAACTATGGGGAAAAATCAAAAAGGGAATTTCATCCATCAAAATTGTCCATTGATACAAAAGAAAGCTTCAAGAGTGACCTATAAGGTATATCAAGAGGTTGGTCCCAATCGAATCTCCATATACCCATCATTTCTCATCATCCAAAGTTTGGAGAAGCAAAGATTCCAAACTATCAACCAATCCATCTACATTTTATATCCCTCAATGCATCCCACCATCAACTTCAACATCCATGGTATCCAACTCTCGCATTGACCACGTATTGGCAGCAACTCTTCATCATAAGGACTCTAAGGGCACTCTATCACGATGTGCACATCTAGGTAAGGTTAACTCTGGTATCGATGAAGAAGATGAAAAGATCTAGGGGTTACATTCAAGTGCCTATATCTTAGAAAAACAACTCCTCCAAGAATGATATCATTGGAACATCATGATAGCAACAACAACTATATCATCTAGATCAAAACCACCAAGTGGTTCAACATGAGCATAAACTTTCAAAAAAATAAAAGTCAAGAAAATAGTCAAGAGAAAAATTTCCCTCTAGTGAAAACCACTTTGGTGGCGCTTTGGACAAGTACCATGATTGAAACTTGACAAACACGCGTCATGAGTAGAATCAAGCATCTATGTGCACCATTTTAGGTGGAATCATCTCATCCCACCATAATAAATCCCACATTCCATCCATCTTATCCATAATAAATCTAGGAACCCTTCATTATCCAATCCATTTTCATCCCATCTAACTCATCTTGATCTTGGCAAAGGTTTGGTATGTACTTCACACTTGCTTATGGTAAAAATATTGACATGGGTCACTATCATTGATCCTATCCTAACCAACATTATTTGAGCCATAAGGCATTGTCCAAAGATTCATACTCTATCCAAACATGTCATCCTATCACAAGATAATCCATATCCATCCATCCATTCATTTATCCATGCATCCACCCATATCATTCCATACATTGCTAGACACTGGGGGTAGATACTTACATCTTGCTTTGGGAATAAATCTTGAGCTATATCTTATAAATTATGTGGTGATCTAAAACATTTTCTAACATACAATAAAATTGGTCAAATCATTTGTAAGCTAAAATATAAATCACTAGCCCATGTCACATTTTGACAAGAAGATGTTCCTTATCAACCTTTATATTTTATCTTGAACATCAATCCAAACAATTAATATCAGATGAAACTACCTTGCACTTCATTGTCACATCAAATCATTCCAACAAATTTTGTTCCAAATCAAACTTCAAAATATTGATCAATCAAATCCAATCAATCCATCATCATCTCAAGATATATCATTTCCCAATCTTTGTGTTATTCAACACTATCCTTGCATTGTTGTGCATCCTTAAAAATGTTATCACTATCAATAATCTATCAATCCGATTAATCAATCCTAGCTTGATTTTCAACAAAATCCTAAAACAAATCATTGAAATTGTCACATATCCATACACTCATCAACATTATGTGAAAAATCCAAAACATCTTCAAAATCCAAAACATCCAAAACACATCAAAATCCCTAAAAATGTCAAAACATTGAAAATCCAAAAATAGAACCTTGTTGAACTACATGGTCTTTGTGTGTATAACATAGGCAAGGATCATCTTTGATAAGGCCCCTAGGATAGTCTTTTAGGTTAGGTTCTTGGTCAAATCTCAGAAAATCCAAAAACATTTGAAAACTTAGAAAAACAAAAAAACACTGGAAAACTTGGAAAACCCTAAACAACCTCAAATAATTGAAAACCAAAACATTCACATAAACTTTCAAAAAGACAAAAAATAGCCTCAAAATATTGCAAAATACCAAAAACATTGAAATATTCTGAAAAATCCAAAACCACCCATCCCATTTCACTTGCACTTACAATAAACTTCCATCCATAATAAATTGATCATCACCCTCACCCTTTGGTAACACAAATGGAAAAAAAGTACAAAAATCAACAAAATTAGAACCTAAATGTCAAAATCAAACTCTTGATCATTATCAAACATGCCAATCAAACCTTATATCAACGGCCTTTCAAGCAACTTATCAACCCACTGACATCTGATAACACGTCCTAGGATGTATCCTTCATACAATGGGAATTATCATTGGCAATCTCTTTGGATATTTATCCTAAATCAAAACACACCCTTTGGCAAGAGATATCGATAACATTGACTATTTGTTTTTTATCCTTTCTTATGATTTATCTTATTGACCCATTATGAGGACCTCTCGATGATGTCTCAACGATTTAGAGAGAAAGGAAAGGGGCATCAATCATTATCTTTTATTTTTTGTGCTTCTGGGGTATTCTTGTAAAATAATCTTGGTGAATACTTGCTTTTTTGTGCGTAGGGAGGCCATTTGGAGTAGATTGTTGACTATTGTGTATGCTTTGGTTTGATATATTCTAAACTTCTAAGCTACATTCCAACGAGGTTTTTGTATGTCAAGGTGTGAACAAGAACTATCCTATCTATTTGTAGAGTCAAATTCCATCACATTAGATACAATACCATCCTGGTTATCAATACCTTGATGCATTGTGTCTATTTGATATATCAAAAATAAGGAATACTACCAATCTTTATCCCAATCCTATGAAATGAGAAAATCATCCATCTCATCACCATATCTGATAAAGTATCAATGCATCATGGGCTTGTTGGAATTTTTGAATCAATCTTCAAAATTAATGGTCAAATCATCTTATTTCTTCTATCTTTACTAACATTTCTATCCAAGTGTCAAATATATATGATACATCAATTTATACATAAGGCTACCCATAGCTGATGATTGTCTATACATCATGAAATTTGTTGACCTCAATATCTAAGCTAGCACGACAACAATCCCTCTTCCACTAGGGCACAGTGGGGCATCCATATCATCTTTAACTCAACAATCAAAAAAGTTGCAGCTCTTTGATTCAAAAGCAACCTAAAATCTCAAGAATCTCAAGCATAAGCCTAATTTTTCACCTATCATGAGCTTGATTAGAACACTTTATTCTTCGATTGATCTCTTGAGGGAGAAACCAACCATCTTTCGAGCATACTAATATCAAATTATCTAACAAATTTTGTTCCTAGCCTTGCTAGCAAATCTTGATCAATTTATCTAATCAATCATCATTGGGATATATCTTTCCCTACCAATTCTCATGTTATTCAACACTATCCTTGCATTGTTGTGAATCATCAATAATGTTATCAATCAATTAATCAGATCAATCAACTTTAGCTTGGCTATCAACATCTCAAAGTGATCATTGATATCCATTCCTACATCGTCATCAACATTGAAATTAGCATGTCTTTGAACCAATGCAATGAGTACATTACTTCAAAGAGGGGAAAAATATAGACACTTAAAAGTATCTTGATGGATCACATTGGCTAACTAACATCATCTCTTTCGATTTCATCCTAAATTCCTCTATTTAATTGAATAATGTTAATTATTTGATTAAATTCACCTAAATCTCCTATTAATTGAATAACTCACATTATTTGATTAATTCATCTGTTACATTATTCTTCATATTTAATTAAATAATATCCAAATTATTTAATTGAATTCATCCAGATTCATCCTTTATTCACTCTTTGATTAAATAATCCTAATTATTTATTTAAATCCTCAAATCCCCTTTTCATTAAATAAGTCAATAATTTAATGAATATCCTCACATTCCGCATCTTGCACATTAAAATTTAGTTTTAATTACTAAATTTGCTAATTTCCCTCCCATCCACTTGCTTAGGGAATATTCCAAAGGAATATTCTCCTATTTTCCTCCAAAAAAGGCAATGATTATTCCAAACAAACTTTGAAACAACCTTTTTAAGTTGTTGTAAAGTGTGTTTGTTTGCATGATTACGAGCCCTTGATGTTTTCTTGATCCATGTGAACATTGATTCTCATCCATTGATGAGAATCCATGATCCATGTTTCATCCTCCTTTCATTATTGACCATTGTTAGATCAAATCAATCTGATCCCTTGATATAATTCCTATAGAAAGGGAATATTCCCATAGAATATTCCTTTACACAATCAAATTTGGTTTTAATTAACTAAATATCTATTTCCCTCACCCATGAAAATATTCCAAAGAATATTCTCTTTCTTCACTCATTTGAAAAAAAGGAATATTCTCCCTCATAAAAAACTTACAAGACTTCTTGTGCAAGTTAACTTACAAGACTTATTGTGCAAGTGTTGAATGTGTGTTTGTTTGGAAGAATATGAACACTTGATTCTTTCCTTGATCCATATGATCATTGATTCTCATCCATTGATGAGAATCCATGATCCATGCCTCCATCTTCCTTCCTTTTTGACCATTGATTAACCTTTTTGATCTCAAACCTTCATTTCTCATTTGTCCTACTATAAATAGGTCACTATTTGGAGACAAATGGATCATTATTTTCATATCAAAGTCATGTTGTTGAAACTCACACACATTTGCTATCACTATCTTTGAGGGAAATTGGATTTTATCACATCCATTTGAGAGCATTTACTTCAACATCATCCAAGCTTATTTCAAAAAAATGGGATTGGGAAAGTGTTGAATTCCACATCTGATGCAACACCAATCCCCTAATGGGATGAGTTTTGTTGAGTTTAATTAGGATTGTTTGTGCAATTTGAGCTTTATTTCAAGTTTTAATGGCTTCCTACTTTAAATTTGAAAGAATTTCATTGGGATTGTAACTTGATTTAGCTAATTACATTGTTTTAAATTTATTATTACAATCATGTTTAGCTTAGTTAATATTTGCATCCACACTTAGAAATTCATGTAGGTCTACATCCATGCCTTTCTTCGCCATCTCATAGGCAGTGTTAATTGTGATGGTAGAAACAAATTTTTCTCTGTTCGTGAATAAATTCTTATATCCTATCATCATGGGTGCATACTTTATTGCAAAATATTCTATATCCTTTAATTTTAAGGCCTTTTTACCAAATTTCACACTAGTTAATTTCATTACAATTTAAAAATATAGATTTGAGAGCCAAAACTAGTTTGGTGGAGCATAACCTTGTCACAACCCTAATTGCTTCCTTGTTGATCATGTGTGGCATGTCTAACAAAATGAATCTATCATGAATTCTCCTCAACACATATCTAACCCATTCATTCACATAGAAAAAGTTAAGAAAGTTGTTCCACATATCTAGTTTCTTCTCTATCAAACTTTAGTATTCTGGTTTCAACTCAAAATCATCACTGATTAGATCATTCACCCAGACTTCTCCCAACTTTGAATTATTATAATCTTCCAATTTTGCATGAATATAAATCCTCACATCCTTAGTATGCAACACACCATAAGAAATATGTGAAAAATCACCTTTTGGATCTATCACCATGGATTTATCAGGGTGCTTCTTAAACTTGGGTCTTGGTCGATCCACAACCTTAACTTCTTAAGGAGTAAACATATTGAACAACTTTTGAAACTAGAGTTAAGCAAGAAACAATAAATACATTTGAATCCTTTTTAGTTATGGTTTCATGCGATAATTTGGAAACACTTCACTTTGCCTCTACTCTTCTCTTAACTCTTTGTGAATTCAATCACAAATACTCTACAAATCTCCATAGCAAAATATTTTTTACTAGAGATTTCACCAATAGATTGGGCATATCAAACTACACTTTGGATCAACATGTTGAAGATATCAACACCAAATCTTTGGCAGGGGCTTAAAGATATTTTGTGAAAAATCCCCCTACACCAAAGCTCTTCATCTAGTTTTCAAAGGAAACATCTGCACCAAGAGTTGGCACAAACTCATTCTTCCCATCATTCTCTTCTTTCTTTTTCCACATCTTTCTTATCTCTTTCTTCATCTCTGACGAATATACCTTCATCATTTGTCAATTGCAGGGTCTCAATTATGCTCTTGAAGATCTATATCATAGCTTGCTTCACTTTGGAGTTTCCTTCATAAATATTTCTAAGCTTCTTCAAAGCATCTTTGGTAGAATTGCAATTCATCACCTTCAACAATTCTAAATTAGCTAGTCCACATAAAATAGCATTTTTGGCTTTAGCATTATATTCACACAATTTGATTTCAATAAGATCTATGATAGGAGTGGTAGGAGCAACATAACCACTTTTGACCAATTTCCATACACCAAAACTAAGATATTTTAGGTGTCCTTCCATCATAATATTCCAATAGGAGTAATTGGTCCCATTAAACCTAGGACCCTTGTATGAACCATCATGTGTTATCCTATATCTTTCCCTCAAGCTATTAAGCTTCTAAAGAGGAACTTGGATCTGATACCAATTGTTGAAAACTTCCAAAAAATAAGAGGTGGGTGAATTAGCCTACACAAAAGACTAACCCCTTCCAAAACTTGAAACTTTCATCACAACTAAAACTCCTTTAGTATATAAAGATAGAACTTTAAGTAGAGCAATAACATGGAAAATTATAACAAGACTAACCAATGAAAGATATAGTAGTAATTAGATCAACATCAAAGATATAGAAATAGAGAACAAACACATGCATAAAGAGACACTAGATTTATGTGGAAAACCCAATGAGGGAAAAACCATAGTGAGAGTTAACTCACAATATAAGGATCATTGCTAAAAAGAATTTCTAGAAGGCTCACTTCCTAGGACAATATGCAAATAGGAATTGCAACATTGAATTACCAACAAACTCTAGGAGAAAGATACAGGGACTTGATGAGATTCACTATCTTAGAGTAGGATACACTATGATTAAAGCGAATTACAAATATTTTCAACATAATTCTTTGTTGACTGAGGTGTTCAAGCATAATTGACCATTTATTTTACAATATTTAGCACTATCTCTGATAGATATTAAATATGTATCACACATTCACTTCTTTGGACTTTTACTCTAATCCATCTTGTTGCAACTGAAATGATCTTTCACAACACTTCAACTCTTTAATTAGGTCAACCAAGAAGAGAATAAACAATGAATATAATTGGTCAGCCACCAAAACATAATGCAGTCCTATCCTAAAGATAGATATGACCAAAAAAATCCTAATAATTCTTTCAATGTGATCCAAGGGCAAGTGAAAAAAGATGAGGGGGCCAAAAAGTGGCCAATTTACTTTTTCATCCCGAAATAGTGAAAACGTGAGCACGTTATAGTAAAATGTGCTCACATTATGGGTTGGTAGTGACCAAGCCTAGGCTCGGTCATTACCAAGCCATAGCACAAGCACATTATAATGCACTCATGTTATGGTTTAAATTTCAAAAAATGTGCACATTTTGAGTTCAAAAAATGTTCATTTTTTGAAATCAAAAAAATATTTCCAAAATGCGAGCGAATTATAACATGCTCGCATTTTGGTCTACATTGAAATTATTTTCTTCTCTTTTTCTTGTCTCTTTCTTCTTGTTATCTTTCAGGGAAACTATATACATGAAATAAACATTTAAGTTGACATCTTGAAAGTATAAGTTGACATTTACATATGAACATTTTCTTTCTTATACTTTAAGTTATATTTCATGTATATAGTTTCAAGATGTTTGAGCGTGGTTTTAGATCTCTAGGAGTTATAATTCAAATTATAGTTTTTTGAAGATCGTACAATTTTTTAGACTTAGCCAAATTTTAGTAATCAACATGTCAAATGTCAATAATCATGAGGTCAAAATTTTAGTAATCAACAAGTTGTATCATCTTTCTCACTCTATCTCACTGATTGTTCATCCCTTATGCTCAAGAATTCTCTCTCACACTCTCTCCTTCCCTCTATACTTTTATCTATCTCACCTCTCTCTCTCTCCCTCCATCCCTCCCTCTAATCCTCCTCTCCTTCCCTCTCTAACTTTCTCTATCTCACCCTCTCTATCTCCCCCCTCTCCCTCTTCCTCCCACCCACCTTCCCTCTCTACTTCACTCTAACCTATCCCTCTACCTCTCTCTCCCTCCCTCCTCTCTCTCTTTCTCAATCTCTCCACCTTCCTCCTTCCCTCTCTCTCTTCTTGCATCCCACCCACCTTTCGTCTCTAATTCTCTTTATTTAACATATCCCTCTCTACCTATCTCTCACCCTCCCTTCTCTCTATCTGAATCTCTCCTCCTTCCTCCTTTCCCCCTCTCTCTCATTCTCTCTATCAAACTTCTCTCTCCCTTTTTCCCCCCTCCTTCCCTTTCTACTTCTCTCTATCTCTCTCCATCCCTCTCTCTCTACACCTCTCCCCCTCTCTCTCTACTCCTCCCTCCCTCCTCCCCCTCTCTATATCTCCTTCCCTATATAATTCTCTCTAGATCTCTCTCTCCATCTCTACCTCTCCCTCCCACATTCCCTCTCTCTCTTTCTCCCTCCCTCTCTCCCTCTCAATCTCCCAACTTCCTCCACTTTTTGTTTCTCTCTCATACACTCTCTCCCTCCCTCCCCCATCTTGATCTCTAACTTTCTCCCTCCCTCTCTACTCTCTATCTCATCATTCTCTCTATCTCCATTTTTCTCTCCCTCTCTCTCTCTACTTCTTTATCTTGTATTCCCTTTATACTTCTCTATCTTTCTTTCCATATTGCCCTCTCCCTCCCTCCTTCCCTCTCTCTCTCCCACTCTCTCAATATCCCCACCTTCCTCCTCTCTCTCTCCTTCCCTATATACTTCCCTCTCTATCTCTGTATCTCTCACTCCCTCCCACTCCTTTTGCCTCCTTTAATTCTCTCCTCTCTCTCTATACCATGTCTTGCTCTCTCTTCCTTCCTCCCACCTTCCCTCTCCTGCACTCTAGCCTGTCCTCTGCACTCACCATATCGCCCTCTCCTGATTCTCTTTCTAATCTATCCACATTCCTCCTTCCCCCCTCTCTCCATCTCTCATTCTCTCAATCTCACTTCCCTCCCTCCTCTCTCTATATCTCTCTCTAATTCTATGTTCCTCCCCCTTCCATATGTCTACTTCCCTATATATACTTATATCTATCTCTTTGTCTCAATATCTACATCTTCCTCCCTCCTTCCCTCTCTCTGAATCTCCTAACCGTCCTCCTCTCTCTCCCTCTCCATATTTCTCTCACTCTCTTCTTTCCTCTCTACTCTTTATCGCACCATTCTCTTTGTCTACTCTTTCACTATCTCTCATTCCCTATATACTTCTCTCTATATCCCTCTCTCTATCTTTACCTCTCCCTCCCTCCTCCCCTCTTCCCTCTCTCTCAATCTCCCCACCTTCCTCCTCTCTCTCCTATCTTTCTCTCTCACTCTCTCCTTCCCTCTCTACTCTCTATCAAGCACCATTCTCCCTCCCTCCCTCCCTCCCTCCTCTCTCTATATCATCTCTCTCTCCCTCCCTCCCTTCTTCCCACCACATTCCCTCTACTTCTCTCTATCTAACCTGTCCTATCTGCCTCTCTCTCCCTCCCTGCCTCACGCCTCCTCCTCCCTCATGCCATCCACCTTCCTCCTTTCTCTCAAGTGCACTTCTCTCTCTCCTTCCCTCTTTACGTCTCCTATCTCTCTCCGTCTCACACTGCTCTCTTAATCTCCCAAGACCCTATATTGGATATCATGAATCCTGATCCCTGTACCCTAGACCCTACACCCTCAAGGCCTCATCCTATGCCCTCAACAGCCATAGCCTATGCCCTCTAGATTGTCCATGACCATGGAATAGGCCCTAAATACCTACGTTCGATCTTGTGCCATAAAACCTCGTTGTGTGGAAGGATTCCTCGAAGATGGGGTCTCATGTTGATTAGTACATCCTTTGTGAGACCCCATTTATTTGAGAGCCTCATATATATGCTGTCAATGTTACCACATTAACACATTAACAAGGTAGTAAGCTTAGTGCTTATTGTTCAGACCCCATTTCTATGAAGGCATTTTTTCATACAACGAGCACTAAGCTCACTACCTTGTCAATGCAACCGCATTGACAAGGTAGTGAGCTTAGTGCTTGTTGTATGAAAAATGCTTCAAAGAAATGAGGCCTCACAATGATGTATGTCACCGTGAGACCCCATTTCTTTGAGGTATTTTTTCATACAATGATCACTACCTTGTCAATGTGTCAATGTGGTAGTATTGACAAGGTAGTGCTCATTGTATAATAAAAATGACTCAAAGAAATGGGGTCTGATGGTGATATTGACACATTAACAAAGTAGTACTTGTTGTATGAAAAAATCCCTCAAAGAAATGGGGTCTCATGGTGATGTACATCACTGTGAGACCCCATTTCTTTAAGGCATTTTTTCATACAATGAGCACTACCTTGTCAATGTGTCATGTGGATGCATTGACAAGGTAGTGCTCATTGTATGAAAAAATGCCTCAAAGAAATGGGGTTGACAGTATAGGGTTGAGGGATTAGGTTTAGGGTTTTTAAGGTTTGAGGGATTAAGGGTTTAAGGGTTGATGGATTAAGGATTTAAAGGTTGAGAGATTAAGTGTTTAAGGGTTTAGGGTTTAAGGGTTGAGGGATTAAGGATTTAAGGGTTGAGCAATGAGGGTTGAAGGTATACAATTGAGGGTATAGGGTTGAGGTATAGGGTTTAGGGTCCAATGAATAGGGCATAGGTATGAGAATTGAGGGTTGACCTAGTTTAATGTATAGGTTAGAGGGTTGAGGGGTTAAGGTTTTGAGGGTTTAAGGGTTGAGGGTAAAGGGTAAAGGGTAAAGGGTCAAGGGTATAGGGTTGGTAGTATAGTGTTGAGGGTCTAATGTATAGGCTAGAGGTTTGAGAATTGAGGGTTGACCTAGATTAATATAGAGGTTAGAGGGTTAAGGGATTAAGGGTTTAAGGGTTGATGGTTTAGGGGTTGAAGGACTAAGGGTTTAAGGGTGAGGTTTTAAGGGATGAGGGATTAAGGGTTTAAAGGTTTAAGGATTGAGCATTTATGGGTTGATGGATTAAGGGTTTAAGGGTTGAGGGTATAAGGTATAGGGCTGAGAGAGAGAGAGAGAGGGAGAGAGGGAGTGGGAGAGACCAAAGAGAGAGAGGGAGATGGAGAGAGAGAGTGTGTGTGATAGAGAGAGACCAAAGATGGAGGGAGGGAGAAAGAGAGAAATTATGAAGAGGGAGATGGAGAGTGAGAGAGGGAGGGAGAGAGGGAGAAAGAGAGATAGGGGAAAGAGAGGTGTGAGAGAGGTACAAAGGTGAGAGATAGAGAGGTGGGTGAGAGATAAAATGAAATGAGAGAGATAAGTTCACAACTTGAGGGAAAGGCCTAAGAGGGAGATGGAGAGTGAGAGAGAGAGGGAGAGAGGGAGAGAGAGGGAGGGAGGGAGAGAGAGAATTGAGAGAGAAATGGAGAGATAGACAAGGGGTGATTACAAGACAGAGATGGGATAGGTTGAGAGGAAGGGAAATAACTAGAGAGGCATGAGAGATATAAGGTTAAAAAAATAATGACATGCAATTAAATACCATTTCATATTCAATACTTGGGAAATAAAGGGAGTACATGTTGTTACCTTCCCTTTGAAGATGTAATTATTGTTGGACACTAGGAACACTAAGAGGTGGGGGTGAATTAGTGTTCCACAAGACAAGGGGATGGAGAGCTAGACAAGGGGTGATTACAAGACATAGAGATGGGATAGGTAGAGAGGAGGGGAAATAACTAGAGAGGCATGAGAGATATAAGGTTGTTAAAAAAATAATGACATGCAATTAAATACCATTTCATATTCAATACTTGGGAAATAAAGGGAGTACATGTTGTTACCTTCCCTTTGAAGATGTAATTATTGTTGGACACTAGGAACACTAAGAGGTGGGGGTGAATTAGTGTTCCACAAGACAAGGGGATGGAGAGCTAGACAAGGGGTGATTACAAGACATAGAGATGGGATAGGTAGAGAGGAGGGGAAATAACTAGAGAGGCATGAGAGATATAAGGTTGTTAAAAAAATAATGACATGCAATTAAATACCATTTCATATTCAATACTTGGGAAATAAAGGGAGTACATGTTGTTACCTTCCCTTTGAAGATGTAATTATTGTTGGACACTAGGAACACTCAGAGGTGGGGTGAATTAGTGTTCCACAATATTTGAATCTCAAATCAGATCTTAAACTATCAACAACAATATTTAACCTTTAATAGCATCCACAACAAATAAATAGAAGGAAACATGCATGGAAATTAACAAGACGATGTGAACACTACAACACCAAAATTTTTACATGGAAACCCTATTAGGGGAAAAACCATGGTGGAGATTAATCCACAAAGTATAGTATATTAAAAGTATGAGAAAACGGGAATGCACTTGCATTCAGGCACACTACCTAGAGCTCACTGCCCAAAATACAAAATAGGACTCATTGTCCAAAAGAGTTTGGATTAGAACTGTTCAAAATATGAACTGAGAAAATAACATCTTTGAATGCCTGGATTCAATTCCAATGAAGCACATGAAATGGAAATTGGACCTTCTGTCCAATTCACACTTATGCTCTACTCTGCTCTGCTCTCCTACAAAAACCCTTATGCTACACAAACAAAATTTGCTTGATAGATCCTCTGATATTACCTCATGTAGCTGTACTGCACCTTTTCATGCACACGTCTTCTTGCCACTTCATACATCACATGAAAAATGAATTACCAATCTCACTTATATCTTGCTAACACGAATTTTATTTCTATATGTTGGCTTGTAACAAAATATAATACTCTTCCACAAGTTGGCTCCAATCACCAGTTAGAATTAATGCATACCCACACAAGTCTGCTAGACTATAGTAGGGACCCAAACCAAAATTCCTAGCATAAGAAATATTTAAACACATACTCCTCATACATCCATAACACACCATACACAATAGGTTGGCCACAATGAGAAAATAAGCAATAAATCATTCTATCGAATCTCCAAACTTGTACATGGATCAATGTAATATCATAAAACTTATCAAATAGGTAGCATACATGATTGAAAAGCTTCCCCAAGGATCCACACAACAAAATAATGATCTGATGAAGTATCTAGATCAACTTACCAACTGTATACTTTGTACTTCATGCATTCTATCGGTAGAGTATTGTCTTCTACTTTCCTTACTGGTAGGAACTGCTTCTAAACTACAGACCACACTATTGACTCCAATTGCCATCAATTACAACACTAGTAGCCAAAAAAAATATCCTAAAGCCATATGCCAACAATTATAATGTTTTCATTATGCAAAAGTGTAGACATCCTTTGGAATCTTTCTTGG
>VDFB02273646.1:0-26361 GCA_007258455.2 Sequoia sempervirens | reverse complement strand
CACGGATGGGATCATATACCTATATTTTACTTACATTGTGACTGTGGTGTTATTGCATGGTTGAGGCTAGCATGTAGATTATTTGTGAGAGAAGTGCTTTGTTTTCTAATGGGATTTGGGTGCATTGAGGAATTTTAGCTGCAAGAATTGTCTAAGAACGGGGCATGGTTATTGTATGAGAATTTTCACTGACAAGGTGAGGCATTACCGTGTGATGGAGGGGTTATAATGATAAAAAACAATCTAGGATTAAACCCAGAAAATATTAGCTAGGCTATAGGTCAGGGTTTCAAGAATTTGCATAGATGTAGGGTAGAACCAAGCAAGTATATGCAATCAATTCTATTTGCAATAATCAAGTAAAATTGCAATATATCCTAATCGGATCTAGAAACAATAATGTGGTTAATATTTCCTTTCCCAATCTTTTGTTTGTAAAAGTGAAGGAGTAGGGATAGTTAATGGAGCTTTTCAGATTTCTTGACTGTTAAATGGTCATATGGTGTTTGCAGATTCACGATTCAAAAGAAACAGTAGATCCAATCTAGCGTTAAACACAATCAATGATCAAATCCCCAATGATTCAAAACTATGCGAATAAAAGAAAGATGGACAATATTCAAAGTGTAAAGAATCCTCACTAAGTCCTAAAGAGAGAATTAGTAGAGACAGTATGACTAACCTCAATCCTTGAGTCTGGTGGCTGTGTGATGGTGTGATGATGGAAGATGCCAGTGACCTTCTAGAAGGATCAGTAGCAGCCTTTTGTCACCATGTAATGTCTCCTTTTTTGGGATAACCCTAAATCTGCCCTAATTTATCAATTTCAAGTGATCACCTTGGTTTTGGGGATGTTTGTAGTGCGAGTAGGCCCCTGTAAAACAGAGTTAGAGAATATTTAAAAATAATATTAATTGGAATATTCAAGGAAAACAAAAAGAATATGGTTAGGGATACAACTACCTGTTAAGACCTACAAATATGTTGGTAGACATTTATAAATAGAGACAATATAAATTTATAATATAATAAAATACATTTTAGATGTTCTAGTTCATTCTTCCTTGGACATAATGGCCTGATAGGCTGCCAAGAAACCCTCTACCCTAGGCCCAAGAGTAGTACACCCCTCTTGGCCTCATGTGGCCCTTGCCATCCATATGTGGTGGTGTGCCTAGTGAGGCATCCTATCACCGTTCCCCTTGTCAAAACCATTATTGCTTAATTATGTAGGGGGTTTGAGGGTGCAACTACAGTAGGATGTCCTGAGCAGTCATTCCCTCTAAGCCCGAGAGCAGTACACCCCTCTTGGCCCATGTGGCCCTTGCCATCCATATGGGTGGGGTACTTAGAGGGTGACCCACAAGCTGTTTCCCCTTCAGTAGGCCCTCAATCACCTCTATCATGGCTAGTGTTTGCAATCAGATATTATGAATATCAATCTCTAACGGAAGCACAATTCATTGAATATTATTCCATAATATAAATGCACAGATCCTGATCTCAATTATTGAATCAATGAGATGATATAAATGTTATTCCATAGTGTAGATACATATTCTGTTTCTTGCATATTAAATTAATAACACAGATTCATCATTTGTATTTAGTAAATATAGTTAACTCAGATTTATGCATATGTACAAAGTATCATGACTGATAAATACTAGATCTTCTACAATACTACTGTGTATAATTAAAGGCATAACCAGTTCATCTTCAGTTTATATTGTATTTCCTAAATATCATATGAAAGCATGCTACAGAAATAATTAATATATAAATCACAGAATACAAATTTGCTTATGTAATTGCAGCCCCTAGTTATGTCAGAAACAACAAATACAAATAATAAACATCAATAACAAAATATATAATTATTGCAAGCATGATTATTGCATAATCATATATTATTATATATTTATATTCTATATGAATATATATATAAATATATAATAGAGATACATATTTTTATAACTATATATAATAATATACTTACCTGATCTGCTGCTATACTCATAAGCATACCAGAAATTCTTAGCTTTTTCCTCCTAATCGATCATAACATATTAAGTTATCTGCCGTTCACAGATATATTCAGATTCCTTATTCTTTTTCCTTATCCTTTTTTATTCCATACATCTACTGATCTGCCCATTGTATTTCCCCTCCCTTATACCACACTCTTACTCTATTTATATTTTTATGTCTCTTGGAAGAGAGACATCCGTTTGAATAGACACAACCGTCCAAAGAGACATGTCTTTATATTAACCTTGATCGCTGCCCTTAACTTCCTTAATCGCTGTCCTCATAAATTTAATTTCTGCCTTAATAATTGGAAACACTACTTAATGGTCATCGCTGCTCCTCAACCCATATTTGCTGTTCCATATAAATGGTCTATAATTCTTTTGACCGCCTCCTTCCTTGTATATTAGTTACAGCTTTTATATATCTAATCGTTGGTTTAGGAATGTTGTCTTATATATAATTACTGTTGTTCCCACGACCTTTATAATTGTATATTATTTTATATTCACATATTTAATATAGTATATGTTTCTTATTTTACCATTATATTTATAAATTGAAATTATTTATTTTTATATATGTATTTTAATATTTATGACTATAATTATAATAATATTTTATTAATATTATTTTTCTTGTGAAATCTTTATTATTATGATATTTATAATTATTAATATTAATTGTCTTATTTATTATAATATTATCCACGATCATTATAATTATAATAATAATATTTAGATTGTCCTTGTATTTTAATATTTCACACTAAAATATAATATCACTAAATCGCTAAAATGTGTTTTGTGATTATTATTTATTTATTTATTTGCATTTCAATGTGTTACAATTTTGGGGACATGACACACCCTGTAGGATTGGTTAGTGATTAATGTTGAAATACACAAGACAACAAAGAGGGGAAGGGCGTGAGGGCGGGGAAGAGCGGGAGGGGGAGGGGGCTGAATCCGTTGTAACCTAAAACTTCAAATCCCTTATTAACATTCACATCCACATTCATTCATTAAACCCTTAAGTTGGTTATGATGAATTAGCATGAAAAATAAATAACAGAAACATAAACAACTTAACACCATACACATGAGAACACCAAATTTACATGGAAAACCCAAAAAGGGAAAAACCACAGTGAGGATTAGCTCACAATATAACTAATAAAAACACCGAATATATTAGGGCTCACTGTTGGAATAGAAAAGAAGATAGAGAAGGAATGTTACACAGAGAAAAACATCTCAATGCAACAAAGAATCCACTGCAATGACTTATACACCTTCGTAGTCTAATTGAAGAATTGTAGCCGCCTTCTACTCACTGCATCCAGTAAACTAACATTTGAAAGCTTGCACTGCACTTCACATCTTTGCAGTCTATTGCTCTGAATTTCGCATCACAACACTTATCTCAACATCACACTCCATCTTGCATCAAACCAACTTGCATTTATACCAACCACAACTTGAAAAACATCTTCAAGTCGGCTACACACACCTCATACTTACAAATTCAAAAATAGGTCGCCACTAAACATTCCCATGGTGGATAGGAATGAAAAGGAACCACAATACAACATAGCTCAGACCCAAATTAACTCACACACCATGTTACACCTTCATTAATACTTAAATGCCTTCACATGTAGTGTAAACACCGAGGTCGGTCATTACCCATGTAAATACCATTAAAATTTGAAGTACGTGCTTCCTCAAACCCAAGGACAACTTGCGAACCACACTCCATGCTTGAACACGATCTAGAACAATCCACGAACCACCTGAGATCCAACAAATTCTTCGCACCAACTTGCACCAGTAAAACACATTCATCCTGAACACCTAGTTTACCTTCCATGCACACTAACATATGAAACTCGCTATGTACTGCACCAAATCATGAACACTCTTGAATTATGAAAGATATAAACAATGTGAACAACTTCCCAAATTTGCTAGACCGAACATCAACTCGTGGAGAAATGCGGAGCAAATACATTTCTCCTAGACACCACTACAAACAACACTGCAAACTCAATTCACACACTGATGAACATATCTCTCTTTGCACATTGATCCAGAAGCCCAAATTTTGGATATAGAATCCATGAACACCTCTGATCAACATATCTGATTTGCACAAGCATATCTTTAACCTAGAAGAAATGTGGAGCAAAACCAAAACACAACTCTGTCACCCAGAATACTATTGCAACACATTGTTTCCTCTTTTTATCAAATTTTCTCAAAAACACTTGGAAAGCAAGCACTAGAGACATGTCCTCATCATCTTCAGCACTTACACAACCATAGACATAAGCTTATCAAAGCAACATTAGACTTTGACATCAGTAGCTTTACTAATGACAACATAATGCAACTAATCAAAGCATCAACTGCACTCTTGCAACCAACTCACTCAACTGTAGACATCAATGACAACACCAACTACTCATACTTGCAACAATTAAGTCCCCAAAAACCTTGTCCTTCCTCATATATACAAAAGATTGTGCAAAGACCACAAGTGTCTTGTAATCTGCTCATATTCTCATAATATTAACAACCCTCAAGAGATCATGTATTGTTTGGTATATAATTTTTGTTTCATTTATTTGTCTCATATGATATAGATGAGGTATTATTGTGTTGCGTTCATACATTATTCCAATTATTGACAGAGCCGGGTCCATCAGGTGATTTAAAATCACTTTAGTTGGCACCTTCTGAGTTTAGAAATTGGAGAAATCAGAACCTAAAATACCCTAGTTAGGGAGAACAGCTCTAAATGAACTAAGTTTGACACTTAGACAATTAGAAGTTCCCAATTCAGTGGATTAAGAATTTGAGATGCTTGCAGCTTAAGTGTAAGGAAATGTTCTTGAACTACATTAAGATTTAGCTGATCTCATATTTAGTTAAATATCTGAAATTTGGATATTGACATTTAGTTAAAGGGCAGGATTTTTTTTGCCAATTTTGGTGAAAATTTTGATTTGTGGGAGACTTGGTCGCAACGACAAAGTTTTAGATATAATAAGACAAGAACTAGCCAGCAATAGGCTGATTTATCATTTATGAGTTCGAAAGTGCAGAAATTGTAGCTTGGGTGCATATTACTTAGAGAAGCACAAAGGGCCTAGAACAAAATAACAGGAAATTTGTTATATTTTAAATGATCAACATGGATGATCTCAAATTGACACCAAATTTCAGGGGGACAGTGACAAAGTTTTAAACTTACAGTTCTTTCAAATTGACTACACAATTTAGGGAAATTTGAAAATTTCAGAGTAAAGCTTGTTCATGAATTTGAAGTAGTGGCTGTGATTGAGTTGAGAATGGTTTTGTCTGTAGCATAATAATAAACAGGCTAGAACTGATAAAATGTTTTTTGTTGATTAATTTATAGAGGGGAGCTTTGAAACATCAAAATTGCAATTTTATAGGCTTGAAAAGAAACAGTAATCTGGCAAAAACTATGCTGAAGCAATGTTTTTTAAAATGTTACCTAGTATTAACCTAAGGCTTTCAAGTCATTCAAGATGATTTTTTTTGTTATTCCTTACACATAAGGAGGGTACTTAAGGAAAGTTAAAGAGGGCGTGACAATCAAAAGATAAAAACTGCTGGTCTTGTGAAGGCATAAAAAGTAACACAAGCATTGTTAGAGCAAGAGCAAGTTATCATTTTTTTTAATGCTATATATGTTAGAATACAATTTTTTTTCACAGTTTAATTACTGATTTTTATCTAGGATATGCAGAAATGGTGTCCGATATGCTTTTGGCTAGCTTAATAATAAGGGTAATGTACATGATATGAATATGTGAAACTGTAGGATGTGCAGAAAGTCAAAGAGGCTGCCGTATAGAAACATTTATGGCATCTTTTTGATTCTTGTGTTGGTGGTAAAACATTTGAACAAACCTCCCTACACTATTTACAATGGTTGCGTTGCAATAGAATGGTAAGTCCCTACACTAGTAACAGTAGTCTTTGCAATTGGAAAGATAAGACTTTTACAGAACTTATTTAAAAATGCCATCTTGCAAACTTTGCACAAAATCAACAAAGCATCTGTATAAGAAAATTAAGGTGTCTTATCTTGTGACAAAGAAGATTATGAATACCATGCTGCCTTCAAGACTGCTTAATTTTAATTTGATTTTTTGAAAGGTCTTTGGGGATAGTTTAGTCAAAAGTGATACTAAATATGTCTGAAGTGATAGTGGTGCATCAAGAATGGTAGAAGAGACTAGAACTCTTAATAATATTAGTATACGATATACTATTTTAGTAAAGACTTTTACATAAAGGGATCTGCTACTATTGGTTCGGTCACCATAAGGCTGATGGTAAATTTAATCTATCTAAAAAATGCACGCACATGGGACTTGAATGGATTGGATAGTTTGCCTGGAGAAGATTTTCTTTACTGCTTGATTGGGTTCTTGAATGGAAAAGCATTTTTTTATTTTTCTGTTGCTAAATAACCTGGTTTAGGCATCCAGGGGCTGCAAAAAAAAGTTATAAGCATGGGATTCTGGTTACTTATGGTTCACCAGATCCAACTCAAAAAATAATTTATCCGGTCACAATATTATCAGTTAAAAAAGTGCTTCTATATTCTATTGTTAGTATGTACTAGTTCGAGTTTCTATCTGATCCATCACAAAAGAGGATCCTTTGAAATGACAAAAGAAACTATTAGCCACTGAGGGAAAATTATTAAGGCCCCCAGTGGCAAGTAAACCTGTTTTATAAATTGATATTTGCCTCCTAAGACAGATCTTCCGAGGAGGAAGAAGCATAAAATTCTTCCTTTTCTAAAATGGCATTTGCATACAGATTGACCTTCAGGGCCATGGCTAGTTCCTGCATACTTTTTGTGAAAACTCAATAGTCCATCCATCAAATGGTGAAAGTGATCCAGGTGGCAGTCATGGAAAGCCTCGGCTTGATTGATGCCACCACTGATATCTTTGTGAAGCATGAAAGCACCGGCCACTGTATACAACATTGATGTGCATTTTTATGGAGACTATGCCACAGAAAAACATTTTTACTTCCTGTGGACTGTCCAAGCTCCAGATGCAAAGAAACCATAACCTCTTGTATACCAACACATGATTTCCCATCCGCATTTTTTTTCCAAACTCCACATTTGTAGTAGTCATATGCATAACTATAAGTATGGGTTTGAAATTTCCTTTTCCGTGTACTCAGAAAAATTTTCTGCCATCCTGTTAGCATTGTCTCTGCCACCTTTGAGGTTCTTTTGAATCATTCTCTCTGCTTCTACCCCCTTACTCGCTTCTAGCCTTTGCCTTTCTCACTGTTAGAACTTCAAAGCACCTGCTATTTTTAAACCTGCACCTTTGGGTGAACCAATATGGGCCCTTATAGCCACATTAATCCATCTCGAAAAAAGAGAAGGCAGTCTAATATAACCCAGAGATAATCCAGTCGTGATGGCAGGCCTGTCCTTTCTTGGCCCTACTAGAATATTTGCATGAGAGAGCACCATCAATACTAGTTATGGACATTGAGGCTCTGCATCAGCTGGAATATCCAGCTTGAAAACCCCCTTAATAACTGCCCATTTGAACAAGTGAAGTGACTATCCCTTAATACCTAATTATTGCTGCCGCCTTTTGTAGAATGGGGACACATCCTCTCTGAAGCTGCCAACTTCATGTCATGAACATTCTTAAGCCACCTTTCTTTCATTGATGCGGCATGGCCATTATCAGGCAGAATGGAAAAACTATTTGTCTGTACTTACCATGTTTCATTTTCTTGCCAACTTCATGTCAGGAACATTCTTGAGACACCTTTCTTTAATTCATGTGGGGTGCCTGTTATCGGGCAAAATGGAAAGGCTATTTTTCTTTACTCGTTATGTTTCATTTTCTTGCCAACTGCATGTCATGAATGTTCTTGAGACACCTGTCTTTCATTTATGTGTTGTGCCTGTTATCAGGCAGAATGGAAAAGCTATTTGTCTGTTGTACTCACTATGTTTCATTTTCTTATCAAAATGAGATACTCTGAATGTGTTGTTTTGCATTTATTAAAATGGCCATTTCAGAAAGTAAGACTTACTGTTTTGTATGCTTGTTTTAACCGTGTTGGAACACTGACTATGGTGGCATTCTTGTGGCGATAAAACTGACAGTACATGCATGTGTTTTAGGAACATATTCCTCAAGAATAATCATTGGGATCGTATGATTTCTCTGAGATGCTGGTATCCAGTATCTCTAAATGACTTAATATTTTCCTCACAGTTTGCTATGGCAAATCAAGAGGTACCGACAACTACTGTAGAAATTATTAGATAGGTCGCATTAGAGCTAGGATGCCATTTTATGGAGCATAACTGATATATCTTGTAGAGTACAACTTGTATCTGCCTCTTGCTCAAATTTTGCATATTCTCATTTGAGTTGTTTTCCCCAATCAGTTTCTACTTGGAAAAGTTCACTTAAAATTTGACCCCATGCAGTTGTCTCCTGGCTTCGGGTGAACAGTAACCTTTCTCTTACCATCAAAACTATCATGTGTTTTATTTGGCTGACATTTTCTATATGGTTTCCTGTTTTCCCTTTTTAATACTGGAGCAGCAAAAAATTAACCAGTTTTTACCTTTGGAAACAATGTCAAAATTTTATAATATCTTGAAATGAGCAATTTTCAGAAGAGTTCTTTGGAATCAATAGCCGTCTAAATCAGTTATAAAAAAAGTAGCATTGCAGGGTAGATTGTCTTTATACCAATTTGAATTTGGATTTTGAGTTGACTGAAGTCAATAATAACCATGATACATAAGACTGAATGATTTCATTTGATATCAGAAATGCAAAATTTTCAAGGGATTTAAAACAACATAGTGCGACTAGCTGACACGAAATTCTGAGGGTTGTAGAAATGTTTCTGGTGACGAATACAGTTCATCAATAATATAGCCAGATAGGCTGGGTCTACAGGACAAACTAATACTCTCAAACAAAAAATGTGCTAATATTATATACTATAAAGAAATGAATCAATTTGTGTATGGATATAACCAACCTCTAATAGACTGGCAAAGGAACAAAACTTTTGTGATTGCAAAATACAACGAAAAACTGGCTAAGGGATGACTACCGATGCGAATTTGATTTGCGTAGTGGACAAAGGATGTTTTCATGTAGGCTCCCCTAGATGAAATAGTTATCTCCCATACAAAGCTGAAAAATAATTTAAATATTAAAAAAAGAAGAAGAGGAAACTAGAGAAGGTTCTTACTAGAAGCTGAAAAAATGGAAAAAATGGAAAAATTGAACGAGAGGAAGCAAGAGAATGTTCTTACTGCGAGCCAATGGTTTAGCATTCCCCTAATTGCTACGGCGGTAAATTTGACCAAATCAAGAGTTTTTCTGCACGTGCACCACTGATAGGGTTTACAGTAAGAAGTGTTTCCCTTCTCAGCCCGTGAGATATTATACCAAGTCAAAAACTAAAAATAGGATTAAATTCCTACCTGTTACAAGGCAACGTGCCTACTAGAGAATCCTGGTCATGTTCCTTTTCTCTTCCGAAATACTGCACTATAGAAAGAGTAGGTTGGATTGTACGATTTGCACATCATGCTTACAGATTTTGGAAGTGCTAAAATTTCCCAATTTTCATAGGAAAAACACTGTAATAACTACCTTGGTCACTGATACTTGTGTTTTTAACCATCATTTTCATTACATCTTAAATTAATCTTAATTAACCAAGCCATTTATTGGACTGTCCACTTGAAGTTAGGCACCATGTGTTTCTACAACTTAATAATGTATTCTAATTAGATGTGCTAACTTTGTAACCTTACCAAACATGGCAATGGGAAAACCCTCTCACAAACTTGTATTCTAGCACAAAATAGGGCAAGCTCTCATATAATGACAAATTCTTAAGTATAGATTTATTCTTCCAGGGTACATTTGAAATGGCTTTGTCCTATGTTTCCCTGAATCAAAGTCTTTGTAGTTCACCTTGAACATGAATATAAAGACTTTGCCCTTGAAATTGGGATAAGATCTTTGATAGTTATAATGAATAATATAACAACTTAATAGGCTGTTAAATGAAGAATAATTAACCAACCAAAATAAGGGAATAGCTTAAGTATTAAAGAGTAAGTTATGGTGACAATGGTTTTTTTAATTAGATATGTATTAGGTAAATGTGGCAAAATATTGATCAACCTACAATTCCAAAAAAAAAAAAAACACCTCATAATCTTCTAGTTAAAATGTTTAAGCTTGATGAGTTAATCTTATTATAGTTAAGCTTGATGAGTTAATCTTATTATAGTTGTATCATCTTTTACTACCTTTAGGTACTTCATGACACATATATTCCCCATTTAAACCTCACTAAGTTATTATATGACTATGTTCTACCATCCATGTTTAATTTGTGTGCCATAATGCTATGGTAAAACATGATAGTCAATAAATGACTAGTAGCCTCAACCTTACAATATTTTTTCAAATCATATTGAACTAGCCACATTCAAAGTCCAATGTACTCTTTACAATTAAGGGAAAACCTTTGTATTGGGTATAACACAAAAATATATATTACCTGACCACACTCTAATGAGCTCGTCATATTTTTAAAACATAAAAATACTTACTAAAAATAATAGGAAAAATACTCATAATCACTTCATCAACTATCCATCATAATAATATGTTAACTAAATACAAAGAACACAAGTTGCACATGTATTGGAGTCAAGGGTTACTTCGTGTCTCATCTTTTCTCATACATTTAACATTACCTTGCAATATTTGCATGTCAAGGTAATTAGCATATACATTCCTACTATGGTCTTGGGTAGTTAAGTTTCAACTAAATTGTTAAGGTTTCCAAAGCTAGATAACTATTAGTTGATAAAAATAGAATTTGTCCCAAGTTTAAACAATATGTATGAATATTCAATTCATAGGGGTAGTGGGTAAGAATGGTTTAACCATTTACGCTTATTTACATTGTTATGGTTTTTGAACCAAAGACCCCACAACTTAGAATATGTTTTCTTAAGCTAGTTCATGTAACCTTTAATATTGTGAAATCCAATAAAGGATACAAGGAATATCATGCCACAATCAATGGTGATGACATGAATTATTTCATCATGCCCTATAACACAATATTCAATGTTAAATTAAATAGTTTGTGAATTGTTAACATTTTTTTGGAGAAAATTTGTTGGGGTTAAAGATAACAAGATTAATTGATTAAAGGTTCAATCCCTAAAAATTTCAATTAGGGAAATAAATCTTAAGGTAGATGATGGTACCTTCTACATCTTGGGATTAGATCTTTGCTCTTTAGTGTGGTATAATAGTTAAAGAGTAATTGACTAGTGTTTGCTAAGGTATAGTCTTTGAGGCAACCCTAGCCTAAGCATGCAATTTTTTGTCAATATTGTAAATTAAAAAAATGTGAAGTAGAATTATTTTCTTTGAAAGTAACCACATAACTTGACAATGTAAATAAAGAGAATTTAATCATAATTACTAATAAGAGAAATAAAATGCTTATGGCACATGAATTGTTTGACAAAATGCCTAAGACAAGGAAACATTAGAAGAAAGGGTTAATATTTATATTTAAAATGGATTTTTTTCTCTCTAGTTGAAAATGTGATTTAATAGCCAACAATATGGAGAGAGTTACACCCTTTTAAAGGTAGCAACTAATAGCTTTGCTCATAACACCATTGCTTCATAATAGAACAATATTTATTCACAATTCTTAAAATACTAGAGTTTTAATTCTATAGAATAGGGATTGGTGACCTTATAATTTCAACAAGGAATCAGTTTAAGTTTAAACCAAGTTGTTTACAATGGATAATTTAAGGTTTCACACTTTTAACAAGTTCAACCCTCAAACACTTGACATCATACCTAGTATCATTTCTAATAAATATTTCTTTTGAAAGTAATTCATAGCCACACTAGTGTTTTGGATCATTGCACATTATCTCATTTAATTAGAGATTTTGAATTTATAGAAGGTAGCTTGGATTCAACGTAATTACTTATAAATCTTTTGTAAAGAAAAAATGAATTATCATATATATTGAAAACACATGGTAATAATAATAAACTAAAAGTGGGTATAATTTTAAGAATACTATTTTTTTAATAATTGCACACACTACTAGGATGCCTCTTTAGAGCTCAAATACATAGTATATTTAGAATAAACACAACCATAATATATTAACCTACACTCTAAAATTGAAATAAACCCTTGCATCACACTTCCCCAAGTGTCCAAAATAGCCAATGAAATTTTACCGTAGCAAACAAAATTTTCAACACAAAAGGGACAACTAGAATAAAAACTAGAATAAAGTAGATGGTTGATTAACAATAGCATATGCAATCACATAGAAAGTGCCTACAACTACAAGGATTTTTATGAGGAAAATAGACCCCATTCCCAAAGAATCTATAAATATTGGGCTTTTAGTAATACTACTTGTCCTACGTTCATTTTTTGAAAACCTTCTTCATGATTTTCTTTCACTTGTATTAACCAATCAAATTTGTTTTTCTGTTATTGCACCTACAAGATTAGCATTAGATTTCCTGGCATGGAAAATATACATATTTTAGTAGCCAACAACCTAACACCCTTCCCTCTTGTCAACCACCCACAAGTTGTTCAATAAAATTGAATTTAATAAATGCTATGTATGTTGACAAAGGAGTCATTACCGTCCAATTAAATTCCATCTCAACTTCCTTGCTTATAAGTAATTTATTTCCACTTTCCTTCCAATTATACTCTCATTTTCCATTGTGTAGGGTGCAACTTTATTATAGATAGCTCAAACTACATGAACAAAAGTCCTTGATTATTTGTTTGACTATATATCTGAGCCCATTTGGGTAGTTCTATAACTTTTATTTATAATTGTCAATTAATAGTAATTTAGTATTATATTATATTTTATTTTAACCTATAGAGTTACAATATTGTATTTGCTATGAAGCTTTATATAAAGTTCCTTGGTTATTATAATAAAAAATATATAGCGATTACCAATTAATGGGTGTTAGGAAAACTATGTTTGAGAGGATCTCCTAAAGTATTAATCATTCATATTGATGACCTCAAAATTTTAACCATTATACTTGGTCCATGCTAGGATCTATGAGTACATACTTGTTACATATTAGTCAAGCCCCAAGCTATGATAGACCAAATGATAGAACCCCCATCATCTTGTAACTTGGGTAATGATGAATTGATTAAGCACCCACCTACAATAGTTAAAATTAGGCGCCTTTAGGGGATGTGACAAAAACTAATGGAGTATCACCCAAACTAGAGACGTGGATAATCCAAGGTACATTAGAATGGCATAATATTTTTATATTTACCTTATATAATAAAAAAATTATCTCATGGTTTTGACTAATGACTAGACTTTTCCAGTCCATTGATATATAGAGTTTAAGGTGAGACATTCTTTCAACATATTCACAAGTATAATAGTCACATAACTTATGGCCATTCTTTGAAAACTTTGATGGCATTTTTTCCCATTAGTCATTTAAATCTTGTTCTAGAAAGCTATTATGACCATCTTGATTTAGTAAAACACCAAAAAAGAAAAATGAGTCTCGCACACAAAAATGGGAAAAAAATGTAATGATGAAAAGTGCATACCATACACTTATAATTCATTTTATGCTACTTTTCATGGGTGTCCTAAGATGACGTACTCATAGATGAATGATCTAATTGAAGATTATCCAACCATGTAGCTGAAAAAATCACACGATTTCACCATTGAGTAGAACATTCATACCATTTTCTCATTACATAAGAAATATGTAGAATAATATGTTGCTACTTCATAGTGTAAAAATATATCAATACACTATGCCAAAAGGGATTACAATTAGGATTTAGGCTTCAATTATAATCATAAATAGGTACAAAAAGTGTACAATTTCTCAAAAACTAATATTAGGAGAAAATATTTAAGGGTGGGTTCAGAATAGTGGTTTACAAATAATATGAGGAAGGAAATTTCATTTTTTTCCTTTTCCCCAAATGCAAGGGGTTCGGTCGAACCCAATGGTTCGACCGAATGCCATTATGGGTTTGACCAAACCCACAAACCCTAAATAAAAATAATCATATTTAAAGGGGTTCGGTCAAACATAGATTCGACCGAACCCCTTTAAATATGACAAAAAAACAAAAAAAATTCTCATTTCGACTGTCATTTTTACTTTCTAAATTTACCAGTTGCTTTCCCTATGTGCGGCGAACCGAGACCGTGACGGCGAGCAAACTGATTTCTTCTTTCCAGCGAACACAACCTCAACTTGGTCTCTCCAAACTTCATCAATCCGACTTGCATATCGAGCACCAGGTATTTGAAATTCGAATTTTTTAGAGTTCAAAATGCATTTATATGTTAAATTTCGAAACCCTAGATGCAATTTTTTTCAAATTTGTTGAATTCAAATTGGATTTGCTTCCCCATTTTTCATACATTTTTATGCCCTATGTGTAAATGAAATATGCCTTCCCATTTCAACAATCAAAGCTATGGATAGCCTGCTCCTAAATGGAAAGACCAAGTGAAACATATATAAGAACTTAATAGCATATGGAAACAAACAATATAAAGTTATGAAGTTCAAATAGAACCACAAATTGTATCATTTGTAACATTAAAAATGTCCATCTCTACACATTTTTGGTGGTAGGTAGGTATTGCACAATAAGATAGAGGATGTAAACTGATTAAGACTTGGATAGTATTTTAAAAGGAATTTGAGGTGTGGAAACACTTCCCATATTAACCTATCAAGAGATAAATATGCAAAATAGATTTAATTTTAGTTACAAGAAAAATGTATAAATTATAAATTTATAACATAATTATGTACATGGGAAAATCCTCTTGGAAGAAAAATCCCACAACCAAAAACATGAACCAATTATATTATTTGATAATAATATCATTTACAATAAAATATTCATGTGCATACCCTTATAGTAGTATCATCAACATGTGATTCATATGGAGTAATTTCTAGTAGCATGATGATACCTATAAAATCATTATGCTTTCTCCATCTCAAGCACCCATAAATAGGAAAAATTTAAACCATAAACCAAGTGTGGTTTACCAAAGCCATGAGCCAAAATAATGACCTAAAAATGGCACCAAATTTGGCACAAATTCCAACACCATATTCCTTGACTTGGTTTATAGGATGTATTTAGCAAATGCTTTACATCTTGTCAAAAAAATTCAAATCCTCCTCCTCATAACCGACACTCCATTTTTGACATATTCAAACCCATTATTTAAGATGATCTTGATGATTTTCATAATTCTAATCAATATTCTAGTGTAACCCCCCTTTTTTATTCTCTTATGTGTCATATAACATTTCATAGTAATTCCCATCTTACAATTTCATACAATGCTCTTACAACTTCTTAAATATATAAAAGGGACAACCCTAGTTCAATTAGGATTATTTAATTATTATCACCTACATCCATTCATTACATGTTATTAGTTTTTAGTTGCACACATTATTAGGAAATATGCATTGTCTAAGCAATTGGGGTATATTGCATGTTTGAGAGTGTTTTCCTTGATCTTTTATCTAGTTAAATTAATATCCTTTAAAATCTTGTTTTATGGAGTTTTCATCTTAACTCTAATATGGCTAGCAAATAAAATGACGATTGAATCATTTTTTGATATAATAGCTAATGACAACCATATAAAGAGCCACATTAAAGAAGATGAAAAATAATGATCAAGACTATGATTTAGATACATATGTTGCTAAACAAGATATTTTCCTAAATTGATAATTACGTATTGATGCACCTCTCCACCCTAAATATCCTCACTCATTGGCTAGTAATTTATATAATGTATTAGGTGGCTATCCTTAGGGAATTAATACTATTCATAATATTACCACTCTAATGGATTTTAATAATGTTGTACCCTCTATGCATCCATCTACTCTTCATCCTCTTATAATGATTCCTCCTATCATACTATAGTTACCACTTCCATGGGATCCACCACCCATGTCCTACTGCCTTTCTCTCCACTAGTATTTTTCTTATCTCCCATCCTTTTATATATGTTCACACCATTGTTACTACTAGCACTATCCTATACAGATATGTTCTTCATACCATTCCTCCTTATCCTATGAAAATCTAACCTTATAGTGTAACTTCTCCTTCCATTACCATGTCATTACCTTTCTAGACCTTCCCCTCTTTATACATTCTCCTTTTTATCCTACACTACTCCTACCACTAATATATCCCTATACCTTGGATATACTATTGAAGAAATTTAACTGACTTTCAATATCACAAAAATTAGACCCATATTTTTAAACGTAAAATGTGTATAATAAAGCACAATCCATGCTTCCTAATTCAACTTCACTAATATCTATCGAATTAACTTAGGTTCATTACAATAAGATAATCATATAGCCATAATTAGTTGTCAAGATAATGGTAAAGTTTTCAATAGCCATATTTATCCTTCCACATGCCACCATTAGACATACACATAAGATTCATGAACATCCATACCTATGAGCATCTAAATACAAGAAATATAACTATATATAGCATGCACATCATCAACATACACATAAAATATCACACCCATCATCAACACAACTAATAGTTCCCATATCATATTATCTATGTTCTCATACAAATGTGTCTTCAAATACATCAAAGCACTCATGAGTAAATCCACTCTGTAGAGCATACACACAACTAAAAAGGTGCCCCTAAGGTATTTGTCTCCTATATCTATCCTCTTAGCCTATCCTTCTCTATGGATATGTTCCACTCATATCTACCACCCTGAGGTGATCCATGTCTCAATCCTTGTCAAGGTCACTCCTCCTCTCTACCTATATCCTTTCTCAATGAGCTAGATCTATCACTGCTACTCCCCAAAACACCTACATTTAAATATTAAAAAAATGTTTAATAAATCATACAACATTGATTAAAACTAACTAAACAATGAAAGCATTTAATATTATAACACCTTATGAATTATATTGAATGTCCCCACCTTGAAATTTATAGCCATTGATGTCAATCACTTATTCATACTATAGCTTTGTTCTCCAAAACACCTACATTTATATAAAAGTGAATTTTTAAGAAAAATAATATTTAACCTACTTTTAACTCAACAATAATGGATGTATTTCTATCATAAACTCTTTGTACTCATAACAGAATCATGGCCTAGGTAGAGTATAAAAAATGTTGTTTCCAACCTCATATGTAAATCTAGAGTTAGAGTGCCAAAATTGTTGAATTTCATCCTTTGTGCTATTAATTAGCTTCTTATCGACTCATGGAAGCCTACTGCTAAAAGCCCAAGTATGATTTTCAATAGGACTTTCTAATCATGATCTTATTGATAGTACTTTTGATAATGTTTTATGATTTAGGCTTAATTCAAGACAAGTTTACCTTAATAATTGAGCCTTTTTAATTTTTTAATTTCTTACTAATGATGTTATTACTCTATGAGCAACTCTTTTATCTTTTTCCTTACTATTATTTACAATAGAATTGAATGCATTAAAAAAAACTTTAACAACAATATTATTTCGATCAAACTTTTTGTTTACATGAATCTTTGAAATTTATTTAGTAAAGGTCTCATTTTGTACATCTTTAGTAATTGTTTAAAAATTTGGAATTTTTTGGTTAATATCTTATTGGAAAACCATTCATTGAAATTTTTTGAAGCCCACAACCAAATGGTTTGTGATGACCTCTTGCCTTCAAGAATTTCTACTATGCTCATCAATTTCAAACCATTTTGGGGTTCTTGAATGTTTTTAAATTTTAACAAACTCATTACAAAAAGATGGATTTTGAATTTCTTTTTCTTCTTCACAAAGGTTCTCTCTTCTTATGTAATTTGGAGACACATTGAGTTTCATTGGTTCATGTGAGCTATCAATTTAATCATTGTTATCAACAAGTCGATTATTGAGTGCAATTTCAATGTCATAGGGTTCATATCCACATTAGTCAAGAAATTGTTGATGTATTCTTCTTCTTCTTCTTCTTCTATGATGCTACTCTTATCAATAGGTGTTCCATCAAATTTTACAATATTTTCACATTCATGTTCAACATTTTTATTTTCAATATTATTGTCACTTTCATTTTTTAAACATTTCATTATATTGAACATTAAAATATCCAATTTAAATGTCATTTAAGGGTAAATAAGGACCTTCATCTTCTTTCAATATATATTTATAACAAGTATATATATTTAAGGGTAAATATATATTTTTAACATATATAATATGTATGGTTGCATTAGTGAGATATTTATAACAAGTATGCAATGAAGTCAAACTTTATTAGATTTGATTCTTAATAAATTAGTTTTAACGATTCAATTTATAGCTTTATGCAATCTATAAGTTTAAATAGTTTGATGGTATCTAAACTTTATACATATAAAAATATGATAAATGTCTGATTATTTTGCTTTCCAATTTATAATTTTTTGATGTTCTTGGCTATATAATTGAAGTTCATTTATGTTAACAACTATTAGATTAAATATTTTTATCCCAATTATTTTCAAATAATTTTATACTAATCTTTGTATTCTTATTCTTTCTTTCATCGTTTCATTTAAAATTTGAACCATTTAAGAATGCTATGTTATAGATTATAGTTGTCTTCCAATTCTTTTTAAATTGTTAATGGTATGAAAATATTATTGATGAGTAGATGAATTATTACAAGTTCTATTTTATATTTGTATTCCCTTTATCTAGATATATTATTTACCAAAGTAAGTCTCATTGCTCTTTTAGGTGTACTATATATATATATATATATAACATGGAAAACGCAGATCATGTTCCACCTGTGCCAGATTCTTTATTTGCAAATACTAGTAATGAGATTAAAAAATTGAGAGATTCATTAGCACAGGGTGCAAACCCGGGGATATATAGTGAAGCATGCATGTTAATATTGCATAGTCTAGAAAAACTAAAAGATGAACTTGAGAGGACTAGTGCATATTCCCCAGATAGAGTGACTGCTATTCTTTCCCGCATGCGGGAAGAAGTACATGGTGACGTTCCCCTTAAACAAATACAAGATAGTGTCACCAAAGAAATGATAAAAGCCACTTGTTTTCCATTTTATCAAAATGTGTGTAAGGTTAGGGGATACCAAGTCACTAGATGTGTTGATCATGCTATGGCCTCATTGATCTACCCACGATTTCTAGCAGCACATGGTCTATACCAAACAATGACCAGATTCCATTGTATTTTGTTCAGCAGTTATATGCTGAGGTCCATTTGGGCCTCAAAGTTAACTACCTGGACATTCCACTATATGTTGGTCAAGGGCATGGTAGGATTGCTAATAGGCTCACCTATCATTGAGCAGATAGACCACCCCCAGTGTTTAGGGTATTGGTTGGTAACAGGTCTCCTGCTCTCATCCCAGCTCTAGCCCCCATAGTAGATGAGGTTGTTGTTGCTTCCCAAAAGGAAGCAATTGACACTATAGGTGACATTGCAGCTGCCACCACTAGGATATCTAATGATCATGTAGGTCAATATTTGATGTCTAGACATTCTTGATCCACACCATTTTCAACACAGTGGACCACCATGGATCCTTTATGCTTGACATCCCTACTCCTGGCTACATGCCTTGGATGCACTTACAGGAGATATGTCACAATAAGACTCTCGCATTGTTTGGTCAAGACCAAGGTTGGAGGCATATGCCCACATTAAACAAATAATGGGATGGCTATAGAGCATGCTAGGAGAGAATTTGAGATGTAGAGGTCATTCCATTTTAGGATCCCATCACTCTCACCGAAGCACTAGTGTGCATCAAATGATCCACCTACGCTCATATATGGCACTTAATGCATTCATGGGTTTTACCGATATGTTGATTGGTTCTCGGGTTCATCATCATTGATGCCATCTCACCTTCATATTCCCTCTACATTCATCATCATTTATGGCATGACATGGGATAGATCGATGGATGCAAATGTTGATTCGTCGATTGATCATTTGGTGGATATGGTGGAGGCAACTATTTTAGAGGACTTAGGTCATCTGATATCAGATGATGTGCATGTATGTGTGCATGTGCATGTTTTAATTCTTTTTTCATTATTTTTTAATTTTTTTAAACTAGATATTCATGTAAGTTGATATATATGTGTATATATATTGTTACATGTGGACATACCTCATATCACTCCTAGCCTTGGTCCAGAGTGTGTGCATGATCGATGTGACTCTATGGATGAATTCACATCGCTGACATGTGAGTTTTATATTTTTATATTATCACACATGTATATGTACATGCAATATATTTATGTATGCATAGATCTAGATTGATATTTAAAAATACAAGTTCATTTAAAAATAACTTTCATAAAATTTATTTAATATAAATTATATGTATTTAACACATCTTGTACACAATTTTATTTGTAGGGATCAACACATCCATCAGAGTAGGACCGTTCTCATTCAGATGGCCATTCCTCTAGGAGTAGACATTCATATTAGGCCATGCACTCTAGATTTATGATCTTTACCACATGTATTTGATTATACGATGATCTTTAATAGATTTGATATTTGATTATCTCTAACTTACATTTGCTTATATGATATACATACATTTGCTTATTTGTTGATCTTTAGTATTCGACATTTGATGATCTTTAATTTACATTTTGCTTTTATGATATGTACATATATTTTCTTATATGATATATACATATGTTTGCCTCTTTGCTTATAATATGTGCTATGTTTATATGTATTGAATCCCTTTACATGTATGTACATGTGTTTGCTTATGGTTTAAACATGCCTTTACATTATTAATATACATATACATTTGCTTTAAATATTCAATACATACATTTTCTTATTTGATGATCTCTTACAACTTTCATTTCCTTATATAATATACATTTTATCTCTAGTAGAATTTTAGGAAATCAATGCCACTTTATAATTAAGTTCATTCATGTTGATCAAGCAATACAAATTTTTTTAAAATGACTTAAGCAACATGGTGAACCATTGAGTTGAGAACAAGATATGTCTTTTGACAAGTAACTTGGAAATTCAATTCAAATATAATTTTAAGAAAAATTCAATTCAAATTATATCAAGCTATTATACATTTTTGACAAGTAAATTGAAATTCAATTCAAATATAATTAAGAAAAATTTAATTCAAATTATACTTCATTATACATTTTCTAATAACCAACTTTGAAATTCAATTCAAATTATACCTCTACTACACATTTTTGACACTTTAACAAAATTCTAAAATTACTAGATATGTTGTGCATACCTATGAATTAAATAACAACAAACTCCACAATGAAATAACTTGTTTATTTACTACTTGATTCATTTAAACTAGAGGATCTAGTTATTCCATGTACACTTGAATAATTTTGATTCACTTGGAGCATAGATTTTGGAGAAGTTTTTGCACATTTATCAAGGAGGCAAATATTGGAGCTGGACAACTTTTCATTTTTATCAATCAAGGCAAAATTTGGAGGATAATTTAACTAAGTTGGTAGAGGACTTGTTTAGAGTCATCTTTAAGTTGAAGAAGAAAATGGGACAACAAAGAAAAAGAAAAAATGTGTCTCAACGAAAATTGTCAAAAGAAGAAGAAAAAAAGAGGCATGACCAAAACTTGGAAAATTATCACAGAAAGAAACAAGTTACATGCTTGTTTCTTCTCTCTCTCACTCTCAAGTGTGTGTTTAGGACTTTTACTTTGAATGTTTCTAACCATCATGGCACTTGAATGACTATAAATACTTTTAAATGTCCCCAAGTCATCTTGGTCATGGAAGTTGCAATGTTTATATGATCCTCGACTCCAATTCCTTAAGCCAATTCTTTTTGTTTCAATATTTTTGTTTTGTGTCTTTGGTCTTTTATTTTCATCACTTCAATGTTCTCAAAATATTTTTATATTTTATGCTCTAGGGATTCCTCAAGCTAGAGTCGAGCCAAATCTAGATATTGGATCAAACAAATCCGTTGAAGATCACATGGACTTTGAAGTTAGGGAGGAGACCCAAGTTCAAACAATGCTTGTTGGAGATGGGTCAAGATCACTTCCTTCTACCGGTATGGATGAGCATATAAAACTAGCACAAACTTCTCTCACTTATAGCTCATCATGTTTTATCAGTTTGTTTGCTTGCATACATAAACTTCACTTATATTTAACATCATCTCTCACTTTTGTTTGCAAAATATTTTGTGACACATGTGTAGGAAGGGCTCAATAAGTAGGAATTTTTCATGCTCAAGTCGAGCCAAATCTAGACATTGGATCAAATGAATCTGCTCAAGAATGCATGGTCCTTGAAGATAGGGAGGAGGCACAAGTTCAAACAATGCATGTTGGAGAGGGGTCGGGATCACTTCCTCCTACTGGTATGATGAGCATATAAAACTAGTTGAGAAGGTGAGGAAACAAATTTCTCATAGAAATTTAGATCATTTACTTGAAATGGATATGGAGAAACTGAAATATTATGCCAACCAGCCTTATAATAAGAGAAAGAGGTCAATGAATAAATCTATAAATGGAATGATCAATCATCATTTCAATCATCTTGATACACTTGAAAAAACCCAATTGTTATCACATTTACTTCTTCGTGATGAGCTCAAAGAGTCATTACAATTGTTGGGTGTTCATTCAGCATCAAATAAGAAGAAACACATGGGATTACAAAAGGATATTATTCAAAATGTTAAAAAGGGTTTAGATTCCATTGGGAAAGGATCTCGATCAGTGGATAAGGCCACTACAAGAAGGGTGATGTTGACATCTATTGTACATCAAGATATAGCAAGAAAAAAGAAAAATGTTTGCACTTTCTCAATTGAAATTAAGCTAAGTAGAACCACATTGATAAAATATGAGAAAAAATATTATGCTTTTTGGATGAGAGTTTAGAAGGAAATTGGCAATTATGTGTAGAGCTCCCCCGTCAGGGACAGGATTGAAGATGTTAGGAACTTGGTCTCAAGCTTTGGCATGATCGACTCCATCCATCATCAAATACTAGAGATGTTATGGAGACAATGATTGGACCTAGTATTTATGAAAAATCATATCAAACATTGCTAGACATAACACAATTTGAGATGTATATGAACTTTTGTAATGCATATCCTCATATAAAGATTAGGAAAACAATGTTTCAAAGGTTAAAGCCATATTATGTGAAGATAAACAAGTTTTTTGAAACTTGTTGTTGTCGTTATCATATTGAGTTTGATCTCTACTATCAGGTGTTTCGAAAGATGAGAGAAGAAAGATGTGAGTTTAAAAATGCACCTCCTAAACAAGCAAGTTTCTTCATAAAGTCTATATTATGTGATCATGAAAATGGACCTCAAATAAACCGCATAAAAGGAATTTGTGAGACATGTGGAAATTTGGCTAAATTTCCTTCAAGAATTGAGGATACCGACCTAACAAAGACAGTAAATTGCAAGAGGTAAGTACTATTTTTAGAGAGTTTATTTGTTTCAATTTCTCATAGATCAAGTTATTTGGATTCTCTTTGATGTAATGTTTCATTGATCAAGTGTGGTTTATTAGTTATTCACATATTTTACTGACACATGTACAAGTATGTAAAGTTGCAAACAAAATTTGGGAAAGAATCCACAAGGTTGAACTATGCAGAAGAGGAGATTCCCATTGGAAAATTTATGGAAGATTTTCAAAAATTGATACGACCATACATACATCATTCATTTTTGCTAAGTGGCAAGCACAACAATTCCAAACATTGAGAGATACTTTCCCACATGGAACAGTTCTATCAGTAATTGACTTTGCAGAAAATTACTCCTTTGTACATCAAAAGGAGATTCAATTAGAGACATTTCAAAGAAGATCACTATTATGGTTCATATGTGTGATTGACATGCACAATCAAAATTGGATGGTGTTGAGAGTATAGACCAACAACAGGACATTAAGAAAGAATATCACTATATTAGTGATGATAAAGAGTAATGACGACTTTTGTCTAAATTTCTTTTACAACTTTTGAGAATTTGAGAAGCTGTGGTGTAAAATTTGAAAATCATTTTGTATGGTCAGATGGATGTGCGGCACAATTCAAATCTTCACGACCATTCTATGCACTTTGTAGATATCATAAGATCTACAAAATACCACATGTTTGGAGTTTTTTTGAGAGTGGGCATGGAAAGGGTGAGCATGATGGAGCAGGAGCTTGCATCAAATGAGCTTTAAGAAAGTATCAAATGAGTTATCCAGAAGATCATCTAGACAATGCACATGATGTTGTTGAATGGTGCAAGAAACACTTTGCATCAAATGTGGTCAAGACATCTTCAAGAAAACCATACATTCCACATAGAGTGTTTTGGGAGACGTATGTATAAATTACATTAAATCAAAAATTTGAATTTATTTAAATTTAATATATATATATACATATTTTTTCACATAATTTTTTTGTTGTACATATGTATCTAGGTGTGGATAGAAGATCGATGCATGGATGCAAGAGGGTAGACAAAACAAGATCTTTGTATTGTGTTAGGAGTTCAGATAGTCACCATGGATGGATATTAGACACAAGGGATTACTCTTGTTTTTGTACTGAGTGCATTGAGGGAAACTCTGATTATGCATGCAACAATCAAGAACTTGGATGTGTTGGTAAATGGGATACAATGCCACTAGTTGTTTCAGAAACATATGATGAAGATGAGAAAGAAAGATTTGAAGACATTCCTTTGATTTCAATTGATTATGACCATATTTTAGGATTGGTTAGAAAAGGTACACGAGTAAGTTTTCAATAATTTAATTATTATATATATTTAGTTAATGATCTTTAGAGACATTTATAATTTTTTTATAATTTTTTTGTGTAAATTTGGTGTATAGGAGATGTTTTTGCAGTCATAGCAGAGCCTAAAAACATCGAAGGTGTTAGCTATTATTTATTGTGTTGTACAGAAGAGAGGAATAAGCTAACAGAACCTGAAACAAGTGATGGAATGTTATTTACCATAGGTGAGTTTGAATTTAAAATTTTATATATATTGTATTCACATGTGCACATTACATTATAAACATTAAATATATATTGTACAAACCTTGTGTATTGAAAATATTGCACACGTTCATATGTCTTACCTTAGGTTCATGTTTACCATGCAGGTTCTGTTGTAGTACAAGGGACATATCTAAAACAAGTCAAAGTTGTTCAGCATGGGATTCATTTTGTTGACTATAACTTGATAACAAGGTATATCAATATAGTCACTTAATAATTGCTACCACTCTACATCTTCATGTGTAGTTCCACATGCACGCAATAAGAAAATGGAGACTAGATAGTGATGATCATCAAAAAAATTTACATGTTATTGAAGAGCTTAGCTGAACTAGAATTTTGATTCTAGATTATATCCATGGTTTTCAAGTTCACTTGTAACCCTATACATGTTCAAATGAGAACTTATAGTAACTTGTACATAGTTGTAAATCATTTTGTGTAAATTACAATTATATGTACATATTTGTTCCATGGAAAATTCTTAAGTTCAAGAATGTTTGATAGCATCATCTCTCACTTTTTTTAGTTGCATGTAAACCCATATTATATGCTTTCAATCCTTATTTGAAACATAGTGATTTTTTTAAAAATCATTTTTCCTAAATTACAATTATATACAACTTATATTTGTTTCATGGAATTCTTAAGTTCAAGAATTATATACACTTATATGTACAACTTATATAATTTGTTCAATTGAATTGTTCCATTAGAAACTATGTAAATTTTAAAATTAAGTATTATATAATTATAAAATTATTGTACACATTAATAAAACATAAATGAATGCAAATAAAAAAATAAACCCTAACCCTTAAACCCTTAACCCTATAACCCTAAACCCTTGTACCCTACCCTCTATCTTTCTCCCACTCCCTCCCTCTCTCTCTTGAAAGTCTCTCCCTCCTACCCACTCTTCCTCTCTCTTCTCTACCCTTAACCCTTAAACCCTAAACCCTTGTACACCCCCTACCCTTTATCTCTCTCCGACTCCCCCCTCTCTCTCAAGTTCCTCCT
>VDFB02273645.1:0-19536 GCA_007258455.2 Sequoia sempervirens | reverse complement strand
ATGAAAATCTTCGAAGTTTTATAATTGCAACCTGGCGCCTGTTTTAGCAAATGCCATTAATTCACTTTGCCATGATTTAGAAATTTTCCAAATTTAAGAGAGAATATTCCCAACCATCATTCAGTCGTCATAGCAATTTGCTAATCCGGGAGATTCTTTCCTCGTTTTAAATTTAAATTTTCCCTCTCGACTACCAGTTACTTCCAGTTGACTGAAGTAATTTCGAGAAATTCTAAAATTCACTTCAGTTTAAAAAAAATCTCACCTCTTTTAAAATGGCATATTAGAATTTAAAATTTAATTTCCTTCGAGAAATTTTTTCATTTCGCTAGCATCTGTGGAAAATCATTATCAGAATTTAAAAATGGCTAAGCAAAATTATTTTCCGTCCGTAATAACTCCAAAATAAATTCCCCGTAATTAAAATCTTTCGACTTTTAAAATTTCAAGTGTCCAAATTTAAGGGAAACATTTAATTTAAAAGCTTTGGAAAATAATTATTTTAAATGTTAATTTATTTCAAGTTGGGCGAATTTCACTTTATTTGCCTAGAGAAATTTTTTATTTATTTCCAACGCCTTTTAATTTTTAACTGCCAAGCCAAATGTCAAACTTAGGCGTACTTGATTTTTCATTTTCCACATTTTGATTTTATCTCCAGTCTAGGCGCGATCAAAGGGGGAAACCTTTAATTTTTCAACGTTTAATATTTATTCGTCCCCCTCAACACTTAGAAATTTCATCAACTTAAATTCTCAAGGTAAGGCGTATACAAGGCTTTCAAGTTTAAATCACACGCCTTAGAGATTATCAATGTAGCCTCTTCAAGCTAAGGCGCAAATTTCACCTTCTACCTCAACTTTTAGGCGCACATGTGTATGTCTACTTTTAATTTGCCACCCTTGAAATTTTTTTATTCAACTCTAACCTAGGCATATTTGATATCTTGTGTCTTCAACCTTTGATTACTTTCAAATTCAAATGCCTTAGAAAATTTCTCAAGTTTTCCCCTCTTGTCCAAGGCGCAAATGGCAGTATGTGCTTTTAATTTCAATCCCTTAGATAAATTGTTAATCTCCTTCTTCAAGGCGTGGCTGGAGCAATTTTCAAGTTCCTTTTGCCCTGGGCACAAATCCACTCTCGTAGCTCCTCAATCGCGGAGTACTTAGATTATATTCATTTTCTTTATTCCTTCGCATTAAATCATCACTTGTGCTTTCAATTTTCTGGACTTAGAAACATTTCGTGCCCACCCATGAGTCAAGATTTGAGAATGGATATTTAATTTGTAATAATTTAGGAATGTTTCTTAACCTCTCATGACCTTGAAGCGATATGCAAGGGTCTGGTTTCACTTTTCAATAGTTAAATTACTTTCAAGCTCCATGGCGCATATGGAAGGTTCCTCTTTTAGTTTCCAACACTTAGCATATTTCTTCAAGCGCATTTCATACCATGGGCTTTCATTTTAACGCCTTAGCCAAAAATTTTACTTTCATGTTCTTTCAAGGGCGCATTAGACATGGGGAGCTTCAAATTGGGGGCGCACTTGATCTGTGTGCTTTCACTTTTAATATTCTATCTCATTCTTCTAACTTGAAGGCGCATATCATGTGTCAAGCTTTCAACTGGGGGCGCTTTTGAGAGGGGTAGCTTTTAATTTCAACACTTAGAAAATTTTCAATATACCTCCTTCTTCCAAGCGATTTAGATGGGTAGCTCTCAACACTTTAACATTTTAATCACCTTTCTCCTCTCCAAGCATATCATGGGTCAAGCTTTTATAGACATTCTAACATTTTGGAGGCCCTCACCTTTTAGGCTAAAATGACCACTTGAGCATCAAATTCCAATGACTCAGAATACTTAGACAATTCCCACAAGTCTCAACATTTTTCCTCCTCGAAAGCCTAAATTTCATTCCCTACAATCTTCATGGTTTATCCTTCCAAGATTTTACCTAAAGTGCTTCAATTTCATGACTTTAGAATATTTTCAATCACCTTCCTTGACCCTAGGCGCATATCACACCTTGGACTTTCAATTTGTAATAGTGAGCTTTCATTTTATTTGCCTTGGTAGAATTTTCATCTGTCTTTAGCCTTTTAAAGCGAATTTTGATGCTGGACTTGAAAAATTATCAAACTTGGTGGATTTCATGCCTTTTGCCAAATTTGGAGTGATTCGCTCCTGCTAACCCTAGCTTGCCCTAACTTTCTATTTTTAGAAAGTTCTCCACATTTTGTGCTTTTAACTGACTTTTGACTTTGAAAGGCTTGATTTTGCCTTGTTTTGAACCCTGGGACGTGGTTAAGCTGCTGGTGCTTGATGCCTATCCGCACCTGCTATTTTTAGCAACTTACTAAAAATAGCAATTGCTCATAATGTCTTCAAATTTCACGTGTTGAATGCCTAAAGAATGTCGGTTGTGGCTGGATACTGCATTTGCATGACTATCGTGTTTTGACCTTAAATTTAGGAAACCCTAATTCCTCAAAAGCAACAAAGGATCAAGTTGCAAATATTTTTACTAAGGCTCTTCCTAAAGATACTTTTAATTATCTCTGGTAGAAGTTAGGGTTTAATGCCCCTCCTTCCTTCAACTAGGTGCATAAGAGTGTGCATCAGTCCGATGGAGTAATTCAAGACTTATTCTTTTGTTCCAGACTGATGAAGGCTATCTCTCAAGGGAGTAGGTAGTAGTGGTTACTGGTTGGTGCAATGTATGGAATTTTTTTTCTAAAAAGAAAAGGAACAAAGGGGGAGAAAGTTGGTGTTGCAGGAGAAGAAGACTATAAAGAGAGTGCAGAAAAGTAAGTGTAGTAAAGAGAAGAGTGGAGTTTCTTGTTGGTGTTGCAAGTGGTGTATGTAGAAAAGAAAAAACCTATACAAATGATGTGTAGGCTTTTCCCTTTGAATGTTGTCAAAGGGGGAGAGCAAAAGAGTATACAGATGATGTGTAGGTGTTTCCTTTTGAATGTTGTCAGAGGGGGAGATAAAAAGAGTTCAATACAGGATAAGTTTATGACCCTTTACCATTGGTGTCAAAGGGGGAGAAAGAATCTGAAAAACATGGAGAGAGTTGGTTGAAAAATCATAGTGCGGAAGAGAATATGGTATGAAGATCACAGGGGGAGAGAGTGTTCAGGAGTAAGAGAATGAGAATATGAAGAGTGAGAGATTCCTCAATTAGGGGGAGTGTTGCTTGTTGTTGCTTATTGCAGAGTTGTTGATTGCTTTTGTTATTGATGGTTTTTTAGAAAGCCGGTTTTTCCATCAATGACAAAGTGGGAGATTGTTGGAAACTTGAGTTGTTTGGGTGTTGTCATTGATTTCAACCCCTTGAATGAAGAGATTGTTGGAATGTTTTTTATTTTGATGATGTCAACCCCTAGCATTGGAGTTGTTGGAAGCCTAGAGTTGTTGGTATTGATGTCAACACAATGTTGTTGGTGTTGTCATTGATGTCTTACTTCAGTATAGTTGCATAAGTTTTTTGATGAGATTATTGGTAGCATGGATGTGTTGTGGTCAATAAGAAGTGTTGAAAATGTTGTAGATGTGTTGAAGAGGTGTTGGTTCACTTGGTTTCCAACTGCTTTTGAGAAAATTTGAATAAAAGAGAGTTCAGGGTGACATAGTGGTTCAATTTTTTGCTCCGCATTTCTTCATGGTTGAATATATGCCTATGTGGTTTGGATATGATGATTAGAGGTGTTCAGAGGTTCTATATCTAGAGTTTTAGGTTCTAGACCATTCTGTAGTGGAAGATGTGTTTGACAATATATATGTCTGGTGAAACAAGGTGTCTAGGAGAAATGAGATTGCTTTGCATTTCTTCGTAATGAAGGTTCTTGTCTTGCGGATTTGGGAACATTCTTATACTATTTGTATCTACCTTTCCTTGAAGTTTCAAGTGTTGTGGTGTTCCACAAGGTTGTTTGGTGTGTTGGATGTTTGTGCTAGTGTGTCTTGTTGCACAAAATAAAGGTGTTCTTAAGTTTCAGGTGGTTGTAGTAGTAGTGGTGAATATTTTGATGATGTGGAATATTATAAGATGTTTTGAAATGTTGTTGTGGTCTGTGAGATGTTTTCAAACTTGAAGAGGTGTGCTTGTGATCACTTGTTAGTGTTAGTGTAAGTTTGATTGACCTTGCATTCTAGTGCTAATTGCAGTGGATGATTGTTGTTTGTGGAAGTGTTGAGAAGCGTGATAGTGTAGATTTGGGTCCCAACTAAGTTTTGGTGTGGTCTTCCTCCACTTACTTATACCGTCGAAGTATTTGGTGCTGACCTATTTGATGTTGCATGGTTGAGGTGCACATGTTTCCTTAAGGCTCACCTAATTAAGATTGTTTTAGGTTGGAGATGGTATAAATACAAGGTGAATTGTGTATATTAAGAAGAGAGTGTGTTTGATATGAAAGATGCGAAAGTGATCAAGTGTGGTGATCTAAGTGCGAGCTTTAATGCCTATGACTCCCAGATGTAGTGAATATAAGGTGTCTACATTTTAGTCTATTGAATGTGTTGTTTGTGCTTTAGTGGAACTGTACCTTTGGCATAAGAGAGATACATTGTTAGCAATTCAAATTAGCAATGAGTCACCACTTCTTCTATCTTCTTTCTTCTAGATAGTGAGCCTATTGTATTTAATGTTGCTATTACTTTATATTTGAGCTAATACTCACCATGTTTTTTCCCTTCTTGGGTTTTCCACATAAATCTAGTGTTCCTATGTGTTTGATGTGTTTTCATTATTGTTTCTCATGTTTACATTCTGTTAATACATATAAGGGTTTAATGGTTGATAAGGCTTTGATAATATATTGAGGGATCAAGTGTTTAAAGTGTACAACTATTTCACCCCCCCTCTCAATTGTCTTGTGCATCTAACATATAGATAATAGGGTTCCAACTATAAAATAGAACTAGCCATGGTTGCCACAATCATGAGAGTAGGCCCCTACTCTATAATGGGAGTTGACTATCTACTATAGTCTATAGATAGTAGGGACCTTCTCCCACCCCCATTATAGACTAGGGCCTACTCAAGCTCACTAATCATGACATTATTGGGTAACATATGGTTGTCACATTCCAAAAATTTTAAACATTAGCTCAAGGGCATTGAGTTTGCTACTACTTGGTGGATCATTTTGTAGTTATTTGGTGACACTTTGCATGATTTTTCCTTATATGACACATTTATATCTAATGATAGTAGTGATTATAGACATGAAAACACAATAATTGAGGATTTATACATGATAACATTGGCATTATTAACTTGTGATGCATCTTTTATCACTATTTTATATGTACACAAAATTTCCCTAATTAGATAACCACCTCTTTGGGATTATTTATTTTCCAACATTGATTTACTATTTATTGAATCTCACATTATATATATTATTCTTCCTTCTCAAAGGACCTTGTTTTCTTATTAGATGAAAGTTCCTACATGTCTATTTTTGAAATTTTCATCACATCATCATCCCCATTAGCTAATGAATCCTAATTATTTTGTTGATCCACCTTATGTTATGGATTCTTTGTTGAATAATTTAAGGGTTCCTATTGATGACCCTCCCATTATGGTGAGCATTCCTCCTATAGATGACATATCCCTTTCTACTAGTTCTTCTTTGATAGTGATTCTTCCATGACTTGTTTTAAGGATATGTTCATCACCAACTTCAATGCATATCAAGCCAATACTAGATTATCTTTTGTTTCCTCCTACATATCTTGTTTTGGTGTGGGAATACTTTTTACATGTACCTCTTTTCACTCTTCCTAAGGAAAAGTATGTAGTTCGATGCAAGTGGACCTTCAAATTTTTTTGCAAGTCCACCTTCATAAATTTGCAACTCTTTCTACTAGTTCTTCTTTGATAGTGATTCTTCCATGACGTGTTTTAAGGATATGCTCATTACCAACTTCAATGCATATCGAGCCAATACTAGATTGTCTTTTGTTTCCTCCTACATATCTTGTTTTGGTGTGGGAATACTTTTTACATGTACCTCTTTTCACTCTTCCTAAAGAAAAGTATGTAGTTCGATGCAAGTGGACCTTCAACCTTTTGTGCAAGTCCACCTTCATAAATTTGCAACTATTTGGTACAATCATTCATCTTTTCAGTGAAGCAACACACTTATTTTTAGAATATTAAATGGGAGGCTTCCAAGTCCTCTCTTATTTCTCCTTCTCTTCTTGAGGGGGATTGATTTTATTTTGTTTCTTTAGGGATTATAATATTCTACATGGGTACTTGATCAAGCCTTGTTATCAAGATCCATATTTAAGGATTTAACTCATTCATTTTTAATATATTTCTATAAGTTATAATTAAGGTTGGTGTTACACTATTCATATTTGTTCCCATAATAGTGTGTCCCACTTTTTGGTCTAAGTGCAACATTGAAAATTAGTATTTTAAACCAAAATTTCACTTTATGTCACTTATAACAAGCAAACCATTAATAATTTGAAGATGATGTGAACTAGTAATTTTTTAAATAAAATATATTATAAATTATACTTTTTACAAATCTTGCTCTAAGGCCTACAATCATGAAATTTCTTATTTCATGGTGACTTTTTTTAATGGTCAAACCCCTACTTCCAAATAGATATATTTTTTAAAAACTATTTTTAAAGCAACAATGGGATAGCATCAAAAGGACCTTTGAATACTTTCCCACAACCTTAATTCAAAGGTCCATTTCATATAGCATTTTGATCATGAAACATTTAAAAAGAAAGAAAGTAAAAAGGCCTTCATTTGAAGGTCACAATGGCATCACCTTCAAATGAAGGTCCTTCATTCAAAAATATATGTTCTTTTGAAGGTATTTTGTAATTTTTGGCACCTTGGGCTAATTTTTTGTCTCATAACTAGGACACATTATCATGGGATCTCCCTCACACTAAGCTAGGTGTTCATTCCATTCACTAGTAGTTTGTGTCATTTATTCATGTGCCCATGTATTATGCACTTGATCAACACTTTTCTAGTTTGGGTTGAGTTATCTTTTATCTATTATGATAGATCAACTTTAAGTAGCTTCCACCTATCATGCTAGATCAAGCTTAGTTAACTTCTACCCATAATGCATTGATTAGCTTAATTATTTCTTTATATAACCAAGAGCTCATTTATATTATATAGTCAAGTAAGTTGGATTTAATTTTACTTTGTTGTTATTTTCTAGCATTCTTATTTACATATTTGAATATTTAATTGGAAGATTATGATAGTTTGATAGTTTTTGGGAGATCATAAAATTCCTTATTCCTACACACATGTACAAAGAACACCAATGTGCCGAATGGAAGAAGAATTACATACATGATAGGTATATGCCCCTCAATTCAAAACATTACAACTTGGGACACCACCAATTGTCACCAAAAATAAAATCTTCTAGAACTTGTTCTTGACAATATGGGACCTACTCCAACCAACTTTAAACCTTATTCAACTATTGCATTTTCCAAGTCATACATTCTTTCTTCAATCCTAGATCATTTATATTCTTAAATTCTAGTGCAGCCTCAACTAGAATAATAATTTTACCTGTGCAACCTAAAAAGGGTAATGACACAATATAATGTCTTGATTTTCAATATTATTGGACCACCAAAATAAGTTTTTTATTTGTGTCAAGTATATTAAACAAATGATCAAGAATTTAAGGATGATATAAACAATTGAGTTGTGGCATTTTCTATGTAAATTAATTTATAATTTTTTAAATTTTTTGTTAAATTATTTCTCATTTTTCAATTAATATATTTTTTCTATTAGTTTATTGAGTAGCATTTTATCATATCACATAATTTTATTATAAATGAAACATTTCCATGATTTCTTAGAATAAGATCATTAACTCTAATGTCTAGGGAAAAAAAATTGGGTAATTTTTTTTTTCGTAATAGGATATTGTATTGATTTGTAACAAAATTTACAAGCGTCTGCAAAAGTAGGAGCAACCATGCTTTTTCAGAACTTAGTAGCCACCCGACCAACATCATACCAACACCTGACCCACTAAACCAGACTATGCACCATATACCCTATGCACTTATACTAGAGTATACCATCACACCAGACAAAACCTAGGAACTCAACATACAGATTCACAACCAAACCGGCCCAAGGCCGAACTGAACCATAGCAAATGGAAAACCAAAAAGACTAATTATCCATGGACACCAAAAACCAGAAGGCCACCCCAACTTACAAAAACCCGTTAGCTTTGGAAAAGGCGTCGAATTCTGGAACCTACTCAAAGTCTTCCACTACCACTAGTCACATTACTTTTTTGAGGAAGTTATCCCTGACCGTCGTAATCATCTTGTGACGAACCAATACCATGCCCTTGAGTTCCAAAAGAAATGAGTAGTACTTGATGACTTCACCCGATTTTTTGAGCAACTCTAAATCTTTTGGCCATGGGACCCCTGCCCGAGGAATCGCCACCCTGAGGATCTCGTCCAAACCCTCTAGCAGTTCATTCTTGAACAATTTATAGACTAGTGCTTTGGCTTCCGTCTTGGCCATATGAATGTCCAAAAGGGAAGCCAGGAACCTTGAAACTATCTATATGTTCACCCTGAAAGTTTCGTGAGGCTCCAAATGCCCCTTCCCGAGCATCATCTTTACGGTGACTACTATTGGAGGATCAATGTTGAGCAAAATGTGCTTGAGGTGATGGTCTGTGACCTCACGAATCAAATTTTGTCGCCCTTTGCAGTCTAATTCAATTGGGGTGTCTACATCGAAGCTTACCAAGGTATCCACCAACATGTGCACCGTAAACTTTGAGTGCTCCACCATTTATCCTCAAGCCACACCAGAACTAGAGCCAAAGAGAAAGGAGATTGATGCTTCAATTTTACTACCTTCAGGAAAGCAAAAATGCTTAAGCCTTAATTTCTTGTTGATTTTTCATGATGTACAAAGCATGCTTGCCACCCTAACTATTGCCCAAAAAACCATAAACTACCGTCATTCAGAGGCATAAGTACACCGTTTAATGAGGCAGACTGTCATGACAAGAACTTGCGTATTTCCCAAATCCAAATCACGTGTACCGAAGCCTTTCATTTCATAATTTCATCCAAATCATGGCGATACGTCACCCCTTGCCACCCTTCCAACACACCACCAAAATGGACTTTCCACAATCCATGTGGAAAGTTGCCCTCCCTCCCACAAAAAATGGGTAATTTTTATTAAATATTTTATTTATTATTAATTATTGAATTGGTGTTAAAAAAAGTGAGGGAATAAAAATGGTGCGCGCAGGAGCAGGCGATTTGCGGAAGCGAAATGTGACGGATCGGGCGTTTGCAATTGGGAATGAAGGCTGGCGGCAGAAGCGTGGAGAGGAGGAAGGCTTGATTTGGAGGCAAGGGCACGGGGAAAAAGATGCAGAGGCAGAATTTTCCCAGGAAGATATTAGGAACTGAGCTAAGGCTGAGAATTGAATGAGATCTGAAGAGCGAAATGGAAGGGGTGTGCGTTCTCGGGGTCCTACAAGGAAAAATTGGCATTTCCCTCCCAGTCCTGCCCCACAAAATGGACCACGTAGGAACGGTGCTGGAAATCAGAGAAGGTTTGGCAGGGGGAATTTTTGAACTAGCCGAAACCCTAACTGGGGCCAGAATTGGGATCATGAGAAGAATTGGCGAGGAAATATGCCATGCAATAATGGAGTTGATGGCTCCCCCTTAATCCATGGCTCTGACAAGCGGAAAGGTGATGGTGACAAGGCGGAAGCTGAATCCCGCTTGAGAAAAGTTGTTACGATTGACTCAAACAAGCAGAGATTGGAGAGAGAACGGTTGGAGCGCTTGGGTTTGATTGACAAATGAATAGGGAAATATTTGAAATGGGACTTTCTGGTGCGATGGTGGAAAGGGAAATGGGGCCTGAAGCTGCAAATGAAAAGGATGGCTAACGACTACTTTGTGTTTATATGTCCGTTGGAAGAGATCAAGTTGCAAATCGAATCCGAAGCCTGGCTTCTGGATTGTTGCAACTAGTGTAGGTTGTCGGATTTGCCAATGGAGTTTTGGCATCTTGATATTTTGAAAGATATTGGAAATTTATTGGGGACCTATGTCTATGCGGAAGAGCGGATGAATCAGGATGGTATAAGCTCTTCAATAAGGTTGTGCGTAGAGAACAAACCAGGTTAGGGAAAGTGTGATGAAATAGAGTTGGAAACAGAATGGGGATTTTGGAAGCAAAAACTAATCTCAGATCCAGTCCAAAATACATAACTCATCAAATAATTTGGGAGAAGAGAACCCCTAATTATCCCATGCAAGGTAGAGGGTGAGTGCTCCAAGGCCTCATAGCACTCAACTCCTTCTCCCAAACATTTGCTGATGGAGAAGGCAACATTGGAGTAAGGGGAAGTGGGAGAGACAAATCCAGATATATGAGGCGATGCAGGGGCAGGGATTCTGGAAGACCTTGAGGATGAATTAAAAGAAAAAGTGGTGGAAGCCATAGACCTATTAGGTAACAAGTGTAGGAAAGAATATTTGGATTCCTTAATTGAGGTGGGCAATGAGATGGTAGTGCTTGCCAAGGCAGTGAAGAGTAGTTCTCTAAGGCTGGAAGAAGAGGATGAATTTGACGACTGGACGAATTGCCCAGGTTTGGAAGATGATGAGTTGCATGGCCAGGCTTCAGGGAAGAAACAAAAAGTTATAGAGCTGGAGCACGGTGAAGGTGGGAAGCTAGGCATAAGCCTGAAGGAAGTGCAGAAAACATCCCCAGATTGTGGGGAGAGCAAAAGGAGAGGAAAAATCCTAAACTAGGAGAAACTCAAATGGGACTGGGAGGCAAGTGGCCACAAGAAGATTATGGAGATGTTGAAAGTAGGGAAGAGTGTAGCTCTTCCTGAACAACCATGAAAATCCTAACTTGGAATGTTAGGGGCCTAAACGCCCCTAACAAACAGTGCCTAATCAGGAATCAATTAGATAGCTTCCATATAGATATAGGGTTGTTGCAAGAAACAAAATTAGATGGAGAGGAAAAGAAGAAGCTTGAGAACAAGCTAAAACCTTGGAGACGTCTTGGGGTAAATGCTGAAGGGGACTCGGGAGGTTTGTTGATCGTTTGGAAACCATAGTCGGTTCTAGTCAAGGAGGTCAACAGTGGCAGACATTGGCTGGCATGCTGTGTAAGAAGTCTTCTTGTAAATCTTAGCTTCTTACTTATTAATGTTTATGGTCCAATTTCATGCATTCAAAAAAGGCTAGTTTGGCAAGAACTGGAGGGAGTTCTGAATCAAGCTGTGCAAGAATTTTGCATCCTAGGGGGATTTCAATGCCATCTTGAGATTAGAAGACAAAAGAGGCGGTGTTGGAAGGGTTCTTCAATCTCAAATGAATTTTAAAAGCTTTGTTGACCAAAATTTTCTAATGGAGGTGCAAATGGGGAATGGTAACTATACTTGGACAAACAGAAGGAAAGGCTTTTGTAGCATAGCAGAGAAACTCGAAAAATTCTTTTTTCAAGGTGAGTTGGGCAGATTCCCTTTCACGCTCAAAATTAGGATTCTTCCTAGTGCGAGCTCGGATAATTTCCTGGTGGAATTGGAAGTTTGTGGGGAAAGAATTCCAATCAGGTGCCCCTTCAAGTTCAAATCCATGTGGATCAAAGATCCGAATTTGGAAGATTTGGTTAGATAGTGGTGGTCGAAGTGTAATCCTAAGGGCTCCAAAATGTTCAATGTAATGACAAAATTAAAATTTGTTAAGCTAAACCTTAACCAATGGAACAAAGCATGCTTCAGAAACATCTTCGAAGAAAAGAAAAAAGTGAGGAGGCACTGCAAGAGGTTGAAAGGAAAGTGATATTAGTGGGTATGGATGCAGATAGCTTTGAAGAGGAGAAAGCACTGCTAGGGAGGATGAATGAAGTCTTAGCAAAAGAAGAGATTTTTTGGCGGAAAAAATCTAGAGAAGTTTGGCTAAAAGTCGGTGATAGTCCAATATGAAGTTTTTTCACAACTCAACAAAAGCAAGAAGGGAGGTTAACATAATTTCTATTATAAGAGGTCTAAATGGAAAAATGGTGGATGAACCTATAGAAATAAGGAAGGTGGCCGTTGATTTCTTCCAATCTCTTCTGAATGATTTTAATGGCTCCAACCTTTTGGCACAAAATCAATTGCTAAGGAACATTCTAAGGGTGGTGTCGAAGGACCAGAATAGGTGGCTCTTCTCAAAATTTTCATAGGAGGAAATCAAAATCGCCCTATTCCAATTGCACCCGGAAAAGGCTCTAGGTCTTGATGGATTCCCTGTGATCTTCTTCCAAAAATATTGGGACATAGTTGGGCAAGATGTGTGTGAGGCGATTGAAGATTCGAGGGAGACTGGCAAAGTCCTAAAGGAAATAAACAATAGGTTTATTGCTCTCATTCCAAAAAAGGAGAAACCTGAGTCAATGGAAAATTTTTGGCCAATCTCTTTGTGCAATACACTATATAAAATTCTAGAAAAAGTAGTAGCAAATTGGGTGAAGCAAATCCTACCATTCTTAATCTCGGAAGAACAAACGAGGTTCATTCCTAGCAGATCGATCTTTGATGGAGTCATTATCACCCAGGAAGTGATTCATTCAGTGCAAAAATTGAAAGATTCATTCAATGCAAAATTTGAAAAAGTATGCAATGTTGCTAAAGCTGGATAGCAGGAAGGCATATAACAAGGTCAATTGGCATTTCCTTTTCAAAATCATGGAAGCCTTCGGCTTTAAGAAGGAGTGATTGGATTGGATTTTTGGGTGGATCGAAAGTCCTAGGTAATCAGTCTTGGTAAATGGCTCTCCAGAAGGTTTCTTTAATGCTTCCAGGGGTTTGAGACAAGGGGACTCCCTTTCCCCCTTTCTCTTCATTATTATGGCAGAAGCATTGGGGCGGGTGTTTGAAGCTATGAGGAGGTGTGGTTTGATGTTGGGTTTGCAGTCACAAGTAGTCAAAGTTCGGTCACCCACCAACAGTTTGCGGATGACACCTTTCTATTTGGAACAACTTCAAAAAGGGAAGCCATCAAGTACAAAAGCATTTTAGACAAATATTCCCTTGCCTTGGGGCAAGAGATCAATACGGCCAAGTCAGAAGCTTTCTTCTTGAACACTCTGATTGCCCGTGAAATTCAGATTTTGAGGATTCTTGGTTTTAAAAAGGGGAAGCTCCCATGCAAATATCTTGGTCTGCCTTTGGAAAAAGGGGTTAAAAGTGGTAGCCTTTGGAGTGACCTAATCGAGTAAGTGAAAGATAGAATGGCTTCATGGAAATGCAGATGGTTATCATGGGCTGGTTGACTAACAATCTTAAAATCAGTCATATTGACACTTCCAACATACTTAATGTCATGCCTTCCCTTATCTGCAAGGCCCAACAAAAGTATAAATAAACAAATGAAGAAATGTTTTTGGAAAGGAAACTTGGACCAACACAAGTTCCCGCTAATCAAATGGAAAAAAGTGTGTGAAAAGGAGGCGGATGGCGTAGGCTTAAAAAATTTACTGTTCCAAAATAAGGCCTTGGGGGAAAAGTTGGTTTGGGCCATTCACACAAAACAATAATTGAAATGGGTCAAACTTCTTAGAGTAAAGTATCTTGATGCGAGCGAGCATTCGATGTTAACAACTAGCCAAATCCAAAAAGGCTCTAGAATTTGGAATTTCATTTGCAGCTCGCGAGATCTTGTGTTAGATTATCTTACTTGGGAGATCAGGGATGGCCAGACGACGTTGTTCTGGGAAGATTCTTGGGATGGTTTTGGTAAACTGTCTCTTATTGATGATCTGGCTCACGTAAGAGTGGCTACTAAATAGGCATGGGGTGATAGGGTAAGAGATTATCTGGAGGACCAGTCCCAACAAGGTGCTATATATAGGAAGTGGAAGAGCATCAGGTTGTTGGGCTCCCAGGGGCGTGAAGCGGAGCTCTATGAGGATTTGTTGGAGGCTCAAAAAAAATTTCTCAGGAAAGGGAATGACATAATCAGGTGGAATGCCTCCCAAAACGGTGAATATAAGGTTAAGGATGGTTACGAGGCTATGGTGAAAGAAGGGGGTTTCAAATCCACTTTTCCAACCAACTTATGCTAGGAAAAACTTTTTTTACCCAAAGTAGGTTTATTCACTCGGGCGGTGGTACAAGGCAGGGCTCTCACAACAGAAAGGTTCAAAAAATCGGGTTACCATGGGCCCTCGTGATTTCCCCTGTGTAAAATGGAGGAAGAGACAGGGGATCATTTTTTTTTAAAGTTTAACTATACCCAGAGTTGCTAGACTTGGCTATGAGCCAAGCTCTCTTGGTTCTCAGCCCTCTTAGCCAGCTTAATAGATTTTCTCAAGGGTTGGCCAATCCATTATAAAAAAGCAATGTTCAGTAGCCTCTGGATCATAAGTCCTTCAATCCTCATTTGGGAAATCTGGAAGGAACAAAATCAAAGAAATTTTTAGGAGATCTCAGAGTCGAGGCTACAAAGCAAAATTGAGGCTAGTATTGTTGAGGTGACCAACTCCAGGTCAGAAATGATCAATCCAAAGAAAATGAATTTTACAGTTTGGGACTCCAGGATTCAAAGGTGTTGGGCGGGCCTAAAACCCCCCTCATTCGTAAAGGAAGGCGGTGTAGCCACGATAGAAGAGAGAAGCAGAGTATGTTGGGCCCCTTCGGTTGCACCAGGGTGGGCTAAGTTAAACTTCGTTGAGGCCTCTAGGGGCAACCCAGGCCCTTCAGGTGCTGGTTGTATAATAAGGATGTTCAATGGAGGTCGTACTCTTGGTAGGTTGGCATCTCCTCTCCCAAAAGGGAGTAATAATGCGACTAAGTTTCAAGCTTTAATCCTGGGGATATGTTTTTGTGTTGAGCTTGGTCTTAGGAAGGTGATTATCGAAGGTGACTCTGCACTTGTGATCAATGCCTTGAGGACAAGAAAGGTTCAAAATTGGAAGCTGGAATCCAAATTGGAGTTTGCTTTAGGATGGATGAATCGGCTTGAAGAGGTCATGGTTAACCACATTCTCAGAGAGGGAAACAAAGAGGCAGATCTCCTTTCCAATTTGGGGGTGGACAGGTCTTCCCTAAAGGAAGTGAGCACCTAATGTTCGATAGTTGTTAGTGGGTAGTTGGGTGGGCGTCTCTTCCCAATAGGGTGGAGAGATCGTGACTATCGTCTGGCGCTGGTGGTTAAAGGACAACATGGACGCTAGCTAGCCAAGTCAATTTCCTCGAGGCTTAGGTGGAGCTTCATATGATAGATATCAATGGTGAGCCAGTAATCCTATGGCCACACGAAGGAAGGCGATCTCGTGTCCTTATTGTTTAGCGAGCCATGGGTTGGCGACCTAGGACATCATGATATGATCTCCCAGAGCTCTGGGCTTTACATTATTGTGCCCATAGTTGGCATTGGATGACGTACAAATAGCCAGGCACAAGATAGATGGATGGTGGGTAGACATTCTGACCGGGCATGTAGGTTAATGCATAAAATAATAATCGCAAGGGAAACTTTCTCCTTTAAACCAGCTAGTGGAGTTTCATTTTGATCATTGTCTTTCTCTTTGTTTGGGTTTGGCTCTGCATAGCAGTTATGGCGGAGCGCTCTAAATTCATGGTGGAGGTTGCAGCGGAGGCTATGGTTAGTCTTAAGCACAACACGCCAATTTAGCTTGATTGCAAGGTGCGACAAATAGTGTTCAAACACATCACAGATCAACGGTTGAAGAGGATTATTCTTAGAATCGACCCTCCGGTGGTGGTGGTGGTAAAAATGGTTTTGGGAAAGAATTCTTGTAGAACCATGAGTGTTTCAGGGTAAACACTCACATTTCTTCCTTTTTTCTCGTGTCAATCCTAGACGTGAGAATCCGAAAGGGGGAAGCAAAGGTCATCATTTGCAAACTGTTCAAAGGTGAGATTCTGGGTGGCCTGGATGAAGTGTTAAAATCTACACTGGTGGGGTGGGGAGCACCGCAGGCTCGAGATTTACCTCTGGTCAAGGTGGCGGGTGAAGTTATCCATGTTTACCCTTTGCTTCTGGACCCCAAGGGCCTGGCTCTGTTTCGTCATTTCTAGATAGCGGCTTACAGGGTCAGTTTCCTGAAGAATTTTCTCAAGTTGGAGGTGGCGGAAGGTCTAGATTGGATGATGGACTTTGAAAAGTTTTCCAAACTGAATGGATTTTAGCCAGGCTCTATTGTTTGGGTGTGGTGGTGCACGTAGGGGTATGTCTGGTGGGGTTTAATAGTTTTTGTTTGTAAATAGTTTAAGGGAGTCCTGTTTTCCTTTTTGGTTTCTTTTTTTGGCTGCGGGTGGTTGGAGCTGGTTTATTTTGGTAGCTTGGATATAAAAATTTTTGGTCTTCAAGGATTGGGCTGCATTTTGAATTTTATCCTTGCCTTTGCAGACGAATTGTACTCCATTTTGATAGTTAATATAAATCCTTCTCTTACGAACCAAAAAAAAAAATAGAAATATTTTATTGTATCACATTTCTCTTAGCATGGGTATTGAAATATTTTTCTTTTTCATTGAAACAAGGATATCCATGTAGAGTGTAGTGCATTTTTTGAAATTTTTCTAACAAAGCTTGTTGTTTTTCTAATGTCTTGAATATATAGGTCATTAATTTTTTGTAATGGACCTATGTTATTATAAAATTTTAAAAATATATTTTGGAAAGCTAGCACTAAGGGCTACATTCAAAATGTCATTTTTAAATGACTTCATTTGATCCCCCTAAAGGTGAAGCGAAATTGTTTTTGTTAGCATTTTAATAGACGTGGAGGGGACTTTGCTAGGGGTTTGATTTAAGACTAAGGAGAATTTCTATAGGAGGGGGGCCAATCTAAGGGGCTTCAATCTAACCCCATTAGGTAGAGTTCCTCTAAGCTTAAATCATGCATTTTTCTAAAAATATTATTTTTAAGTAAAATTAGGATGACACACAAGTGGGACAAGGTTTTTTACTTCCAAGCAAAAGTAATAATAGTTACTATTTATAGTAAAATTAAATTTAATAAGTAGACAAAAACAATTTACTAATTAAAAGTAACATATCAAGATTAGTGTTATTTTCATTTACACCTACATATGCAATTAATAGACTTTTATCATTTCAAAAATTAATATAATTATGTTCTTATTCCAAATTTGTTAAAAAAATTGACCTCGCCCTACCATGGAATTATATTTAAAGCTAATATAAAAATAAATAAATAAATCCTTGTAGATCATTTGTACACCAACAACCTATATGGATAAACATAAGCATTCCCAAAAATATTTTCAAATATAAATTGTTTCACAAGAATATTAGTTTTTGGCAAACGAACATATATATCTAAATTACGAGGAAATGATATGGGTACATTCAAACACCATTTTTTGTGATCTCTCTCAGTATGTAATTATGTGTGTGTATGTATATATGTACATATAAGCGTGTGCATGCACACACACACACATCTTATTCACATGTGTGTGTTTTTGTACTTACATGAACCTATGTACATATATATAAGGATATGCATGCGAGCATAACTAAATTGTTCCCCCAATCCTAAATGATAAATCTACATACTCATGTCATTACTTTGTAACTTGTAAGATTTGATTCTATAGAATCTACCTAGGAACAAATGCTTTATAACTAATTATCCTAACCTAGTTGCTCAAGGAAAAAGAGACAAATTCAAATATGCACATAAATTAGGATAATGACTATTCATTCATTAAGAGGAGTCTAAAATTTGCCCAATAAAGCTCTATTAGGCTCATTCACTCACTAGACTTACTTCTCTCATGCTCACCATTAAAATTGAAAAGTAGTAATTCTTTATAGTAATAGAGGTAGGTTAGATCAACTAATGTGAACATATATAAGCCTCCACAATAAAAGTAGCAGACATATGCTACATGCACCTATCATCCTCCATCTAGAAAGTGAAGGGATCATTTACCATTTTGACTTGCAAATAGATATGTGCTTGCATACTTGCAAGTGGTCATGTGATTACTCAAACTAGGGTTGAGTTATTCATCCAAGTTAAGCTTAATATTATTTTACACTAACACCCCCCTTAAGATCAACTTGGGGGGTGTGAAAGGAAAATAATATGTTAAGTGTTGTCAAACAGATTGCGCCCGAATGCTTGAATGATTAAATTCAACAATCTGTTGAAACATGGGAACTATCTTCAGGCTGTGGGTATTCCTATGGCAAAGATAGACCTCCAGATTCTAGTTTGGTTCCTATATGATGATCAATTTAGTACTTGAATGATTTGTTTTGAGAAAAGGGTAAAAAAGATTGAACCAAATGCATGAACTAAAATTAAAACTTCGGTGATGCACCTAATTGGAAATCTAAATTGCAAATTGACTCACAAAATGATTACTCGGAACTTTAATCTGCACAACCTAATTTGATAATCTAATCATCTGAATGTTTTAAACAGAGGATTTGATTCAATACAATTTTGAGGGAAAACATGGTTTTCACGACTAAACTGATTAATCAATTACATGCACAGTGTATAACCAATGAACTTAAACTAAACTGCATACAGATATTTATGAAGGAGAAAAAAATTAGAGGTTACAAAACTGAAAACACAATAATCCTTCGATCAAAATCCCACACAATAATGATGCCTGAAATCTTGAAGGAAAAACTTTGAAAATACTAGAAATGAAAGGAATCTTCTGCTAATCACAAATAAATTAACCTGTAAAAACTGCTGCTGTATTAAATTTTGAAAGCTGAGTTACATGATATTTCTCTTTGCAGAATGCAAAGGCTGAAAAACAGGAACTAGAGAAAAATGACAGTCATTTCACTATATACAAAAAGCCTTCACAAGGCATGAAGGTGAAACTGAAAGTCAATTTCAGTGTGAAAAATGATAACTCCAAAGCAATCCATGAGCAGAAATAAAGATCTGGAAAAGAAGAGCTCAAACTCATGCAAAAATGAGTGAACTCGGGCTCAAACTCACAGTCACAATGTGTACAACTGAAAAGTAACTCGAACTAGCTCCAGAATGTATGAAAATAGCACTGAAAATGAACTGAAGTAAAAAATATCTCCACAATATGCTCTCACGAGAAAAAGAGAGAATCCTCATAAAAATGGCCCAAAACTGAAGCAAACTGATCTCAATGCTAGAAAACTCTACCTCTCCATGGGCATGATCAAGATATTTCATGAACTGATGCGAAACTAAAGAAAACTGCCAATAATCTCCATAATTTGCATGATTTTAGACCTCCAGTTAGCTTTCACTTGCAATCTTGCATGGATTTGAGAAGGCATTCATTTGATTAAATGTTAAAGATAATCATCAAATGATTATTTTAATATTTTGATAGTTGATAATAACACCCTTATTACATGTCTAATTATTAAAGTAATAATATTATTACTTTTAATATTTAATTGATTATTTGATATTCTTTAAATCCATGCAAGGCA
>VDFB02273644.1:0-22540 GCA_007258455.2 Sequoia sempervirens | reverse complement strand
GTATATATGTATATGTATGTGTATACATGTATACAAATATATCTATATATATATATATGCTTACATGCATATATATGTATGTTTCACATGGGTATTTTGCATAAATGATTTATTTATTGTTCATACTTTTGATTCTCTACTTATTCTTGTTGAATGGTCAAATGGTGATGAGTGTAACACCAATGCTACACAAAGATAACTACAACCGATAAATGAAGGGTGAAAAGTATGTTTGTAGGTATATGTATATGTATATGTATATATATATATGTATATTTTTATGTATATGTATATTTATATGTATATGTACATGTATGTATATGTATATATATGTGTATGTATATGTATATGTATATGTATATGTATTTGTATGTATATGTATATGTATGTGTATATCTATATGTAAAATGTTGATGTATACAATCATCTATTCACCATTTTACTATTTTCACCTTCCTCTGTATTGCTTTTAGAAATATATTCTCTTTGCGTCGACATGCATCCTCTTGTTGCACAATGGCGGTGGACGAAGCAAATGCAATATTGAATGCTGGTGTGTGGGAGAGTTTAGCTTGATGAAGTTCTATTGTCGGAAGAACCATTGTGTTGTTGCTTTGATTATAGGCTACTGTTAAATTCGTTGCATTTCAATCTATTTTAAACCACCTTGGAGGGTGCTCAAACTGTTGAGCTGCAAAATCGGTAAATCATTTTGCATGGGTAGTTTACATAAATGAATAATTTATTGTTTATCTCTTACATTCTCTCCCATATTGATTAAATTTCATTCTTGCAAGAGCGGTTTTCAACACATAAACTAGCTAAACAAAAACTCTGTACTATGCACCGCATTTATCATTGTTTGCTTTAGTTAGGTTGCTTGTCTTCTATCAAACAGTTGAATGTGGATTTCCCACCATCTATCACTTGTGATGCCTAAGTGTTTTCCTAATAGTTGTTTTACAATTTCTCTACTTTCTATTATCATGTGATATATGGTAAGAGTCTTTCAGATTTTCCATTGACCTTACCTGCTTTTCTTACTCAGGTGGGTTGGCTTTTGCATTTGTCTAGACATTTCAAAAAACACAAATAAGCAAGTATATATATCCATATGTACATATGTATATATGTATCTGTATATAAAACAATACATCTTAATGATAACATATTCCATCCAAATAAATTAAGCACATTAAAGATTACAAAATTTTAAAGATTAAAAAACAATCCTTGTTAGAAGAACAATAGACTACTCTGTTAGAGGTAACTTCAAATAGATGAGTGGAAAACAACATCATGAAATGAACTATTGATAGTTAAACAGATGAGGGCACAACAATATCATGAAACATGTTAATAGAAGACAACTGCTAGCCTCTTTTATTTTATATGTATATTATTTTGTTTAGATTCTTGCAGAAATTTAAATATGCATTCAAGAAAATAATTGTATTCTAGACTCTCTATTTAAAATTATTCCATGCTCCTACAACTGAGTTCAATGCAGCTCATCCTTGTTGGACAAAATCAACAATGTATGTAAGTATGATACTTTCTCATTGTCAATAGACAACTTTGTTTATCTAATTGCATAAATTATTCACTATTTTCAGGCTCACATTGTATATATTAATTTTACCCCTATACTCACTTTTTATCCTTCCTTTTTTATTTCCCTTCATTGTGCACTAACATACCTTTGTTTTGTGTTTGCAAGAACTACATTTAAGCATGCAAAGGGATTTCAAAACCAATTTACGCTTTTGGTTTCAAGTTCTCACACCAAAGAGAACACAACAATATCAGATATTATATATGGAAACAATAGAGTTTTCCTAAGATTCCTGTTGTACAATGTATAATGAAACTCCACACCATCTCTCATGGACATTTCATACTTCTCTTGCTTGGGGGTTTGGCTAGAGCCCATGTGGCTCCATGATGCCAATATGGTAGGGTGGAAAACAAGCACGAGTTTTGTGGTTTCCCATTTCACATCATTGAGTTGTTACATACATATATGTATATGTACAAATTCTTCTATACATTCACTATTATGTTTTCATACTTTCTCATTCTCAATAGACAACCTTGGTTAACTAATTGCAGAAATTATTCACTATTTTCAAACTCACATTGTATTTATTAATTTTACCCCTATACTTGCTCCTTATCCTTCCTTTTTTATTTCCCTTGGTTGTCCACTAACATAGCTTTCTATTCTGTTTACAAGAACTAGGTTTAAGCATGGAAATGGATGTGAAAACCAAGTTAAGACAACAATATCAGATATTATATATGCAAACAATAGAGTTTCCCAGGATTCCTACTGTACGATGTACGATGCAACACCATAGCATCTCTCCTGGATGTTTCATACTTCTCTTGTTCGTGGGTTTGGCTAGAGTCCATGTGGCTCCATGATGCCAATATGGTAGGGTGGAAAACGAGCATGGGTCTTCTGGTTTCCCATTTCACATTAGTCATTTCTTTTTTACATACATATATGTATATATGCACAAACTATTGTATATATTTACTATTATGTTTTCCATAAGGAAGACAAACAAGCGTGGGTTTTGTACTTCTACATTTAACGCCATACATTTGTTCTTACATATATATATGTCTACACAAATTGTTTTATACATTTGGTGACATATTTCTAATGTTCCCTCCAAACAATGTGTAACTTCTAATTCAATTAAAATACCTTCACAAAGTATATATTTTGTTCAAATCCCTAAATTACCAAGTTGATACTACTTGCAACATCTTCACTTTTTGCAAAACCCATTTCTGATCACCATTATAACTAAACTAATGGAATCAATTTTCCAAAAGACATAACTATACTAATTGAATCACTTTCTCAAAACCATATACTTGTTAATTTGATCTTGCAAAGATAGCACATAATGTACAATTTCATAGCCACTTTGTAACTAGTAAATATGATCCTAGAACACAAAAAACATTTTCCCATTTTAATGAATAAAAAATTGATTATAATACCTTAAATTTTGGACAAAAATTATTATTATTAAGAAAACTAATACTTTACAAATTTCAATTGTATTCAATTGAGAAAATGTGATTTATAAATAAATTTTTTATTTAAAAATCATTTTCCTAATTTTACTTATTAAAATCATTGATAATTAATTAATTGACATTGCAAATAATGGATACATTGTAAAAAATGAAAACAACCTATGGTTCTATTTTACATCTCTAGAATCAGCTTCCAACTAAAAATATTCGGTGCACTGCTTCTCACATAACAATAAAGAAATGCACTATAATATAGAGTTTACAATGGTGTATAATACTCAAAATAAGTGTAGAGATGTAAAAAAATTTCTAATGTAATTATGCCTTTCAAATATCTTTCTTTATTAAAATATACTCTATGGATTGAAAATATTCACCAACAAAACTAGTAATTTACAAATTTAAATTGTATTGAATGTAGAAAATGTAATTTACTATGAAAAATCATTGATAATTAATTAATTGAGATTGGAAGTAATGGATACATTATAAATAATGAATTTTACATTCCTACAATCAACTTCCACCTAGAAATTATTGATATTGAAATGCAAAAAACAATCTCCTAATATACACAAATGCTTTTTAATCTTTGCTACATTGCTTGTCACTTAGTCTCAAAGTCATATTACAATTTTTTTTAAGCATTCCCATACTTAATATGTTTAAAAATTAGTGATACCCTTCATGAATTTCCTTGCAATTTTGTTTTGAGCCAAGATATGGCTATTAAAGTTCCATTCAAATAAAATTTCAACTAAATTTCTTCAATAATATTAGCTTATTATGGTTGTTCATGACATTAACACCATTTTTCTCTTTAATATTTTTGTGCTCTTATTTCTCTCTTAAGTCTAATCAATGAAATGTTTATAAAGCCAGTTTTTCTATCAAAAATCTTTTCTTCTATACTATTACTATACCAAATGTTTCTCTTGGGAAATATATATATTTTCTTTAAATAATAAAAATTAAAATGACCCTTTTTTCATACATATTAGAAGAATTCAAGATTAAAGATGAGGTAACAATTGAAGCTTTGAAAAACCACTTCGAGGAATTATGGCACTGGGCAAGAATAGGAGCAAGGGTGGGGTTTCAAACTCTGCTGACGATGGAGGTGCAGATTCTGAAGATTATGAAGATGATGCCGATGAATCCTGCTTTTCGTTGGTTTCTCCTCCTCTTTTGGCATGGGGTTTTCTATCGCTTGCGTCTGGGGAGGTTTTTGGGACTATTTCAGGCCTCTTGGTTTGGTGGCATCGGATTACAAGGGAGGGCATGCTTGCTTCGCTTGGTGCTACAACTTGGAGTTGGCCTGCTGTGGTTGGTGCTTGTGCCTCGCGGGGTGCAGTGGAAGTTTTGAGTCCGTTTCTTCCTTTGGTGGCATTTCCTTCTGATTATCTTGACTCTGCTGCCTGTGGGTGTTTGTTTTGTGGCTGTGTTTTGAGAGTACCGACTGATGTTCTTCAGCAGAATCTTGGTTCTCCTTCCAGCCTGCGGTGCTTGGTTGGGGATGGGTGTTGGTTGCCCCTCTTGTTTCTTTTGAGGGCCACGTCTCTACAATGGGTTTGTTGTGGTGATTTCTTTGAAGAAGTGTGGTTGAAGTTTAGGTCTATCTTTGCTCCTACTCGGCATAGAGGAGAGCTTGGGGTTTCTTCTTGTCGGTTTGTTCTTCTTCCTACTTCTTCATGGTTGTTCCTAGCTCTTTCTTGTGGTGTGTTCAATGCCTCTTTTTTGGGGTTTCTCTTTTTGGTTTGTTCTGGTTCTTTCTTTTCCCCTCTTTGTGGTTCGATGGTGTTTTCCAATGGTGGTGTGTGAGGAGTTTTGGCCCCTCTTTGGCTCCGACTGGTGTGTTAGGGTTACTTGACGTGCTCTCTTGCTGGGCCTTCTCTTTACTGCTTTGCTGTGTGGGAACCCCTGTTCCTCCTGGGGTTTGTTTGTTATTGAGCACTTTGAGATTGAGTTTCTGTGCTCGTTGGTCATTAGGCCTATGATTGAGTTTCTTCTTTTGGTGGTTGTTAGGCATATGCATTATGAGATTGATTTTCTGTTTAATAAAAGCCTGAATCCTATTGTGTATCTTTGGGTTACTCTGGCCTTTCCTATGGAGGTGGTCCTATCTTCTATTGAGGGGGAGATGGATGTGGCTGGTAATGACCTTTCTCCTATAGAGGTGGAGCGGGATGCATTCGATTACGCTTGAAAGAACTGCTGGGGGGCTGATGATGCCCTATTTTGTGGTTGCATGAGAGCTGATATTGCCTACATGCTGTCTTCTTTTCTTTATCTTCTATTGAGGTGGAGATCTTGAAAAGAGAGCCGATCTTTATGGTGTTCTCTCTCAAGGGTAAGGGGTGCTACAGTCACCATGATATGGTTGAGCTTGGGTTTCTCTTTTATTGATGTGGAGAGATCAAATGGCTTTTGAAGGCCACTATTGTTGCCTTACGCATTTATGGTTACCTTTCCTATAGAGGCGAAAAGGGTGGTTTACTGGGCTCTGAAACTTCTGTTGTTGGAGCTTTGGTCCAGATCTATGCCATGCAAGTTATATTATTGGGTTCAAGGTCCTTGTTAAAACCTGGATGTATAGGGTTGTGGATCCCTTCAAAATCTAGAGGTGGGTTGTTGGTCCCGTCAAAACCAATGAGTGTAAGATTCATGTAAAAGCTTGGTTCTTGTTTGGGTTGCCTACTGGCTTTTGGTTGGGTGTTGGCTTGCTGTTTCCCTGTGGTGAGTTGTTGGTTGTTTTTGTCCTATCTTTCGGGCAGCTTGATCTCCTTGGTGTGGGTTTTGGGTCCCCTTAAAACCTTAAGGTTTTGGGTCCTTTCAAAACCTGTTGTAAATGGTTTCGGGTCCATTCAAAACCTGTTTTTCCTCTTTTCAAAACAATTGAAGCTTTGCACTTGAAGATTATGAAAGAAAAAATAGACAATTTCAAAAAATGATGAATATAATATTTCAAAAGTGTAAAATATAATCTATTATTATTTTTTTTTAATACATTTTTTTTTATATTTCTTAAATACATGTAAATCTAATATATTTCTAATATGATCTACATAAAATTATCTCTATTTTATTTCTTATTGGAATGAGAATTGAAATTCATTCATAATGACTTATAGGTTTGATAATACCTCCCTCCTTTAGCTTCATTAATTCCTTCTGCATTTGTGAAGCAAGGGTTAGGTTAATATGTCTAGTTTTCTCTAAAGTACTTTGCATTTCGGTGGAGGAAAATAGTGTGCTAAAATAAATCATCTCTATAATATTTGAGTTCAATGTATGTACATTCCAAATATTTCTTAAATTTTCTCATTAGAGGTATCAACATTTACATTTCTACTTTTCTATTGACTTCAATTTCTTACCTATGTAGACCTACATAGGTGCTGACTTCGTGCCTAAGTTTACATCTTCAACATATTTTTTTGAACTAGCTTGCTTCTATTCTTACCCATTACAATTTTCATAATTATAATTATTTCTAAATATAATAGAATTATAAAACAAGAATGCCACTACTTGCATCTTTTTATCTTTTGCTAAAAAATTCAACTAACATATAGTAGATTAATATCAATAATCTTGTACTTTAAGTTGTGATAATGATTTGATGCTTCACATAACATTGTTGTTTACAAACATATTTAGAGAATATATCAATCAAAATATTCATATTCTTCTAAGTTAGACTCCTAGTGAAACTAAGATGATGTGCTAAAATAAGTACTCTAACAATCACGTGATTCTTCTCTCATAAATGTTCATCAATCAAACCCTATCATGTTTTTGGTGACTAGTAGATACCCTTTTCAAATGAACAAGGGAATGCATTTAAATGCAAAAAATAAATAATAAATATTAATAAAATATACATTAATTCAACTCACAATAAGTAGTGAAATTATCAACAATAAGTATATTTAAATTTTAAGTTTTAAGAAAAATAGGATTAAATCCACAACTACATAAGAGTTTGCACATGTAAATTCAATTTCAAATAATGCATAATAAATCTAATAAAATTATAAAACTTCATTTGATACCTCATCTTTAATCTTGATTTCTTCTAATAACGTATGAAAAAAAACTATTTCACTTGATTATAAAAGATCTTGTTGATGATTTTAAGATTCTTATACCTTTCCCAAAATACAAATGTATTTTCCAATAATTGAACACATTTTATATTACACTTTATTAACACATTTTATTTTATACAACACTCCTGCACCATCCACCATCCTTTAGATTCTTGCCCTCTTTTAAGTCTACTAAAAATAGCCATCCACCATCCTTTAGATTCCTCTCCTCTTTTAAGTCTAATAAAAATATCATAGTTAATCCTACAACAGTGCAATCCACCATCCTTTTGATTTCTCCCCTTTTTTAAGTCTACTACAATTACATATTTTTTTAGTTCTCTAAATCTACTTTTTAGTTTAATAAATTACAAAACTATTCCAACAGTTTAAATGATTGATATTAAATTATTTAGTCAATTAAATAAATTTTTATAATTTTTTATATGTTGTAATATATATTTTTTATATAAATAATATATTAAATATTATTTTTATATTGATTAAATAATACTAATTTAGTTAATTATAATTATAAGTTTATGTAGAATTTAAATGTAGCATATAAATATGAGAATATAATAAAATAATAATAGGAGTGTTTAGTTTGATCTTAATGAAGATATTTTTTGTTTATGTCAAAAATCTATTTTAAAATATTTAGAATTTTTGTCTTTTGTTGTTGATTTAGAAATTCAATTAACCTATAGAAAAGAAGTGATCTTGTAACTAGTGAGAATGATTTGATACTTGTGAGAATATATAAATTAGTAGATTCATATTCTTCAAAGGTATACGAGCCAAAATGATGTGCTATAATAAATATTCTAATACTTATGTTATGGTGGTTTCATAAATACTTTATCAAGCAAACCCTAATATGTTCTTTTTGGTGACTCATAGACACCCTTTTCAAATAAATAAGAGAATTTATTTAAATACAACAACTAATATTATAAATTTATAGAATATGCATTAAATCAACTATAATAACTAGTAAAATAATAAAAAATAGGTATATTTAAATTTTGAATTTTAAAAAAGAAGGGATTAAATCCACAATTACATAAATGTTTGCACGTGTAAATTTATTTTCACATAATACTTAAAAATCTAAAAATGAGGAATACATTTTTAACAAGGGAATATTGTTAGAACATGTAAGGCATTGTATTCATTAAAAAATATATATATATAGTGAAGGAATAGTTGGCTAGATACTCAAAATAATAGTATGATACTAAATATGGTTCAAGCAGATTTGAAAAAGTTTGATAATATGAGGGGCATTTCCTTCCTTATATTTTTTCCATGGTATAATTTCCTTAAAAATTGTAAAATGCAATTATTTTATCATAAGAGGCATGAATTTTTTTTGACATTTTCCTCCATTGTATGACCTATTCTTGTAATTATTTGGAATGGATCTTGCAAATTTTTCCATATCATTTTCATTAAATCCATTTGATTTTTTTTTTTTTTTTGATAATAATCCACTTGTGATAGACACTTCTAAATTAGTACTTGAATATAAATTATTTCATTTTATTGCAAAAGATTTTTGGAAAACATTTTACTTAATATCAATTTATAGGATAAAAATATATATTGAACATGTCAAATACATATACAAATGATCAAATATATATATTACAAAATCCTATAAAACTATAAAAATAAAACAATATTTAATAAGTATCAGCATTGTCCATACATAAAGGATTGCACGTGTAAATTTAATTTCACATAATACTTAAAATCTAAAAAATAAGGAATACATTTTTATAAACTACATTTGTATATAAATAAATTTTTATATTTTAAATAATATATAAATAATAATCCAAAATACAAGAAGAAAATATAGAAATATACAATTTTCACCATTACAATTATATCTAAATTTAATACAATTATAAACCTTGAATAATCATTTTTAGTTTTTTTTCTAATGATGTGGTATGAAAATAAAACTATTTTAATTCTTTTAGTAGTAGTTAAAATTATCTTTTGTTTTTATTTGATTTTAAAAAGATCTTGTTGATGATTTTGAGATCATTACCTTTTCCAATAGCAATTATTTTCCAATCACTACATTTTATAGTTATATATTTTATTAATTGATTCATATGATAGATTGTGCATGAATTTGCTATTCCTTTCTATATATGAATGTGATGAAATAAATATATAAAAAATTTAATATATTATATTTAATTCCTTTGAAATATTATATTCTAGTCATTTTAAAATTAAATATTTTTCTTTTATAATCTTCAAGAACTATACCTACCTTAGTCCTTATTTCTTCTATTTTAAAAGTTAGTACTTAAAGAATCAATATCTTTCGTTTCTCACTTGATTTTGAAAGATATCATTGATGATTTTGAGATTCTTATACCTTTCCCAACAACCAAATGTAATCTCCAATCACATACATATTTTACAATATATTTTATTAATAATCAATCCTACAACATTCACCATCCTTCCAATTTCTCTCCTTTTTTAAGTCTACTAAAATTACTTCTGTTTTTAGTTTATTAAATTTTGAAACTATTGGAAGGGTTTAAATGCTTCAATTATTTAGTCAATTCAATAAATGTATATATGTTTTAATATGGTGCAATATATTTTTATAAAGATAACATATTAAATATCTATTGCTATATTAATTATATAATAAAGTTGAATACAATTACTTGTAATTATAAATATAAATTAATGTAGAATTTAAATGTGTAAATAAAATAAAATAAAAATATGGTATTTAATTTTGATTTCAATGATTTTTTTTTTGTTTAGAGGTCAAATATCTATTTAATAATATTTATATTTGTTTTCTATTATTGACTTAAAAATTCAACTAATCTATAGAAGAGAAGTGATATTATTAGTTGCGAGAATGATTTGATGCAAGGTTTATATTCTTCTAAGTTAGATTCCTAATAGACCTTGGGTGATGTGTTATAATAAATATTCTAATGATTTCATTATGGTGCTTTCATAAATGCTTTATCAATCAAATCTTAACATGTTCTTTTTGGTGTGTAGAAGATATTATTTTCAAATGAATACAAGAAAGTCTTTAAATATAACAACCAAAATTATAAATAAATAAAATATTTATTAAGCCCCATTTAAATAACTTGTAAAATAATCAAGTATAATTTACATATTGAGTTTAATTTTTCTTTAATAAATTCACAATTACATAAACATTTAGACATATAAATTTGATTTCAAAATAATACACTAAAAATCTAAAAAATAAAAATAAATAATAAAAATAATTTACGCCCAAGGGTATCCAATTTGAAACAGCCCAACCTGAAATTTGCATTAAAAAAATCTAGATTTTATAACAGGGTTTGGGAGACTATTAAAATTATCCTCCCCGTTCATTGTTTCACCCGTTTTTTTCCATGCTGCATTTAATGCCTACGATTTTCAGCAGTTTCCAGATTCATCGAAGATCTTTTGAAATACGATTGATTGTCAGCAGTTTCCAGATTCACATGTCACCTGTTTCACACGATTGGGTAGGAAAATTATTTTGTTATTCTTTTATTATGGTTGGAATAATTTTTTTATACTACAAAAGTCTCTCCAGCGGTTTGAAATTAATATTTTTGAAAAATTAAATTATTACTTATTGCCCAGGAAAGTACGATGTCAGATCTTCTCCACTCAATAAAGTAAGTTCATATATGGCCAATAGATATTTTTGGCCACCAGCTTTTTTTTTAAAAAGATTTGACTGCCTATTAGGATGGCTTGACTGCATTCGATGGAAATAAATGCTCCTTGCCACCTTTGTACGTGCTCCTGTAAATATCACCTTATGTTTATCCAGATTACCTTTCACCGACTTTTGAAAGCTTTAAATATCTTACGAGCCCTTTGTTAATCTCATTCCCATTTACCTGCGATTTCTTGGAGCTTGTTATCTTTCTTCAGCAATATTGAAACTGTATTCTTGCTGCAGGTACTTTCCTGACACTGCACACAGCTTTCATGTTTTTGTTGTATTCATATTGAAACTGTATTCTATCTCCACTTAATTTCATCAATATAGATGCTATGAATGGATTACAGCAACAGTTGTACAAGTGCGATTCTACTTCGTTTTTGTTTTAAAATAATTTAGGTAACCTCACAAGCAGTGTGAATATTGCCCTTTGCCCTAATGTCAAGCAATATAATTTTAATTATTTACTATTTGCCCTATAATTCACTTGCATTGAGAATTTTTACCCTTTACCCCAATTTCTTTACTGTGAACAATAAAACAAATCCGTTAGTTGTCAAAAGAATTTGCCTCTTGGAATTATTTTCAAAACTGTTTCAAAACCTCTCAGCATTGAAAATAACTGGCCTTTTGAGATCAGTTTGACCTTAGTGCTGTAGTTATTCTTTTCATTCTAAATTATTTCAAGAATCTGGTAGTTGTGGAAAAAACCCTTCAGAAATCTGTTAGTTGTGGGGAAAAATTACCCTTTAAGATTATGTCTGGCCTGTGTAATTTTCTCATCATCTGCGCTCAAAGTGCGAGGGGAGCCCCCATTTTTTGGAATGAAATTTACACCGAAACCGTCAGCCTTATTTTACTCTAAACTTCAAAATAGAAAGTTAAAACTGTTTTAAACTGTTAATGTTTTTCCCTTAGAATAGTAATTACATAGTATAGATTTACACTATCATTAATAGATATTATGTAGCATGTGATATAGTCAATACAGAAATTCAAGAATTTCTACATTAAAACTAACTATAAACAACTATTAAAATTAAGAGTGTTTTTTTATTAAATATAGCTGGATTACATACAAGGAGTGTTTGTTACTGACACTGCATATAAATCACATAAAGTAAACTTCACCGCATAAAATGTACAAGGACGATGTAGACAGAATGTACAATTTTTAAATTGTATTGAAAACATATACAGTTCATGGATAACAATATGTTGTTATCTTTTACATTGCTCTCTAATCTGGGTGGGTTGATCTTCAATGCTCAAGATTGGCAGTGTGGAATATGGGGTGATGAGGAAAGGCGTCGAGATGGGAAGTGCGGCCTTGCGGAAAAGCAAGGTCTTTCCCTATCAATTCCCACTTTTTTCTCACCATGTTAAACGCCAAAGCACTCGGACTGAGCTGAGTGATTATGCACACCCACTCCTCCACTCCACAACATATTAATCTCTCTGATACGTCACCTGATGTGGAAGAAGCCATGAATTTTAGCCCTATATAGTTGTGCTGGAATAAATCAGCTGTAGAGACATAATTCAGTTATGCATAAATAATTAGCTAGACAATAGGGGAGAGGACCCAGTACCTGAGCATGTTTCAATAGTTGTGATAGTAGTTGTTTATATAATGCTCAATATTTTTATCAATATTGGACCAATAGTTACGACTTTAAAGTTGTTAGTGTTGATGATGACTACCAATAATTAAACAAAATGTATTCCTTTGATCTAAAAAGCAACCAATTATTTGATTCCACATCAACGCTTAATAAAACATGCTGTGAATGCACAAGTATTGGTCTCACTTTTTTTTTGGGCTTTTTTGGACACCTTGACAAAAAGCATGCTGATGTGGCCCTGAAACCTTAGTTATAAGCAGAGGACTTGCCAAGTAAGTTGCTGTAAAAAATTGGGAGTGATTTGAAATTTCCAAGTAGGATAATTAGAAGCGCGAAGTTAGGGTGCACAACTACTGGGTCTTCTTCCCTAAAGTGGCAGGCATGGATAAGAACAAATAAGTTGTGGAGGTGTATGTCAGTTATGTTCTAATGCATTTAGTTGCATAACGATAATTATATAATTTACTCATAAATTGTGCGGTCAAAAGATTTGTAGTGAGTTACAGTCAATTAAGTAGAGATAATTAGAAGTTACAATAAATTGACCCAATAGGTGGCACAAGGAATTTCAAGTAAGCCATACTAAGGCCTTGATCCTGCAGGAGCTCTAAAAGGTTTTTAAGCCTCAAATAAAAACGTACGTTTGAAGTTCTCAAAAAATATCTTGTCATTTTATGCGCTACCCAAAACAAAAAATGCTAATTTTAAATTGCAAAACGGTTCTATTTTAAATTATTTTTCTTATTTGGCATGTATTTACTGAAATTTCAGAAACTTTTTTTTTAAATTTTAAAGCCAAAATAGATGATAGCGAAGATGTATTTCGAGTATTTCAATTTATACTGCAGATTTTCTGTTTGTTATCAGCTTCCAGCATAGTTACTTAATCCAGATCTGTCTGGAATTTTTTGGGCCAGAATGAAGTTTTGTGTGTGTTTTTAACTTTTTTTTTTAGTTGTGTTTTTATTTGTTTAGTATGCTTTTTGCATTTTTGTTATGATTGCTATATGCGGGATGCACCCAACAAGATTTTGAATTAAAAGAACTTGGTATATATGACATACTAATACTAATACTTTGGTTATGATATACTCTCGCCCAGCCTCTCTCTTCCTCTTTGCATGCACGTCTACCTACGATGAATCGTTGGATTTGGCTTTACGCCTACTTATTGTGAGTTTCTAAAGCTCTGTTGCTAAAAGCCATTTTGTGCTTTCCTGCAAATAAATCCCTCTATGGTGGGTCCCATACCTTTTTTTTGCAAACCTTCGCCATTCCAAATTTACTATCTGTTTTAAATCAATATTTTGAGTTTTTCATTTTCAGATTCTTATACAAATAGTACAGAAAGTATTTTTTCACCATTTCACTTTACAATTTACAGACAAATTTAAATTCATTGAAGGTATTCATAATTTATCCCATTATATTTGATAATTTTTGATATACTAAACCTCATTAACATAAACATTGGTATATAAAATTATAATGTATTTATTACTTTAAGAGAATGATGTACATGGAAATTTACATCTTTATCCAAAAATAATAAAGATAATTGTAATAGACATAGTTGATGTTCCCACCATATAGTATGTAGTAAATGTAATTTACTTAATCAATTAATAGAAGGAAATAAAAATGTTTGATATCTGTCTTTTGTAAATTATATCTCTCTTCTTACTATTAGTTGTTTTTTTAATACTAAATATATCTTTTGTTTATTGCAGATAGATACATTGGAGTTCAATGTGACTGTGTTAACAATATCGCTATTCCATTGTACTCAATTGCAGACATACTTGTAATGCAAATTAAACATTCTATAAAAAACACTTTATTTTCATCATTATATATATATCCTTATTCTACATTTTTTAATCTCATTGATTTAAGTTCCTCTTTATTTCTATAGTATTTCCATTTAAGCTTTTTAATGTGTAGTTTTAAATGTTACATACATATTGTTCTATTTCAACCAATATGTCTACAAATAATCAAATAAAACAAATAATTACTTGCATTTGATTTATTTAATTTCTTTCCTTTTTAGATTATCTCAACTGTTTTGTAATTCAACCAATATGTCTACAACAAATAAAATACATCCATACAATTATTCGTCCTAACCCATTGCACACCAAAGGTGCAATCACTAGTTTAAATATAAACCAGATTTTAATATAATAATCGTCACCTAGTATTCATCACCTGCACTACGTTTTCAAAGGTGCCAGATAAGAATGTGGCTCTCAAGGATAAATTTGCCCAACGCTTCGGCAGGGATTCAAAATTTCTTATAATTTGTTGGGCCAATAATATTTCCTCCAGTTCTGTTCTCACCATCAGCTGATCTCCTTCAAAACTGTTTATTTTTTAATAAATCAATGGAAAGTATTAACAGGCACTACGGTTGTTCATTCATATTGAAGTAAACCCAATAGAAACACATCGCAGTCACGGGAAGAGGTATATGCGCAAAACCTAGTCATGAGAAAAAAGGCAAAGCCTTGTAGGGCTCCGGGACTTCATAACTGGTCACAGAAAGAGGAATCTCCTCTCCAATCAACAGCTTCTCTGAATGCAGTGAAAGTGCATTCAGAAGGCGAAGGGCATTCCAACCAAATGGAAGGGCCTCCAATTGAAGAGATATCAGATTTGGCAAACCCAGAGTCTCCTCTCCCATCAACAGCTTCTCTGAATTCAGCGAAAGTGCATTCAGAAGGCGAAGGGCATTCCAACCAAATGCAAGGGCCTCCAATTGAAGAGATATCAGATTTGGCAAACCCAGAGTCTCCTCTCCCATCGACAGCTTCTCTGAATTCAGCGAAAGTGCATTCAGAAGGCGAAGGGCATTCCAACCAAATGCAAGGGCCTCCAGTTGAAGGGATATCAGATTTGGCTAACCCATCTGAAAGACTGATCGGTAGCAGGTTAAAGTATTAGCTAATTCAAATAATCTGTGTGTACATTTTTGTGTTCTGCTTCTCTGATCTTATACAAAAGTAAACGGTGATACTTTGCAGAATTAGGGTTTTATTCCAAAATCAATGCTTAGTTGGTGCATTAATTGATGAATATTTCATTTTGCAGACAAAATTGTCAGGTTACGAATCATAACGAAGGTATATCATCCTTCTCTTTATAAAATGTTTGTTATTTGTTTTGGTTTGGCTACTGTACCCACTAATAGATGTGTTTCTCTGCTTGGGTTTGTGCTTTTACTGTATCAGAGTTATGAGATCTCCTACTCTCTAAACGGCTATGATTCTAAATCCTCTTTTTTAGGTCATTATATAGAGACCCAACTAGCAAATGAATCAATTTATCGGATTAAGATGATATTTGTGCAGATGAAGATGGAGTGGAGAATGTTAACCAGCCTCCTCATTATCGGATTAGGAAGATACCAAACATACCCAGATCCGTTAGGGATCATCTGAGAATAGCCAGAATGAAAAAGTAGCCCATATTGCTAGTGAGAATTGCTCTATTAAGACTTGATTTTGTATGCTGGACGAGGATCTGATACAGATATTTGATTTATAACAGACCATAAGCTATCAGTTAAATATTTATTTGTTCATTAGGACTGAGTCTATAGCTCTGAGGACATGTCTTGAATGCCGCCTCATTGAGACATGGCAGATAAATTGAAGTTTGAACATGCTATCATTATCTGTGTTTTTCAATGGTTCAATCATTTTAATATATCACTATCTGTGTTTTTCAATGGTTGATGTTATTAAAATAATTTAATAAGTAATTTTATGATCTTTTTTCATTACTGATCGAACACTATTATTTCATGATCAAACACTATTATTTCATGGTCGGTTGAGATATAATTGCACACTTCATTGTATTTATCTATTTATCTATTTATATATATACCCTTTACTGAAATATAAATCAGAAATTTGAAAATCACAGTTGCACACAAAAATATATATCAATAACATTATTTATTGACAGACTTCAACCAAATAAATAGCCCTCTTTATCTCCCTGCAGTAGCAGCAATGTTTAAAAGAGTTTTTTATCTTCAAAAGGAGCTTTTACATGACTTATATTATCTGCTGCAGTCGAACAGAAATTAAATGAACTCTTGAAAATAAATTAGTTAAATAAAAAACAAACTAACAAAAAAAAGAAGCCGGCAGTCACTGCTCTTGAATAATAACGTTTTAATTTCTCTTCCTTGATAATCAGTAGTGTGATTGTTTGACTGGTTCGTAAAATATTATTGAGAAAAGTTTTGGTGAAGATATTGACAAAACTTCAATTCTATTTGTCTATTTTGACTTAAATATTAAATAAAACAATATTGGATTTTTATGTGTTTCAATCTTGTATAAATATAGGGTTTTTTCTCATTGCAATGGTGCTATTGTTGTCATAGTAAATAGTAGTTGGATGCTCTTGGAACAAGTGTAGATCTTGAAAGATCTTTCTAATCAAATGGTGTGGCAACTCGTTGAAGTGGCAGCAATCTATAATAATTAAGCCAATGAGATATAGCCAATATTTTCTTTGTTCTTACTACTCCAAGATACAATTCTAGATGTAAGTGATAAAACCCCCCACTTGACATTTTTTAGTAAAATTAATTTATGCCAAAATTTGTGTAGCACCTATACTATTTTTTGTAGCATGTCAATGAGACTCATGTGGATCTGGAATGAACTAAATAATAAATAATGATATTAGATTAAAGTCATTGCATACATAATATTGGATCTAGTTGTTGTGAGATACATGAGGCTCCCAACCAAGTTTTTATATAAAATGACATTTACCTTGGAACTTGCATATTTTGTAGCCAATTTCTCATCAAGTGCTAAATGAGTTGAAACTATTTTTCATGTCTTTATTCTAAGTCCTCTAATAAATCTACTACACATTGCATTTGAGAAATGAACATATCTTTTGATTGCTATTGCACTTCCACATCAATAAAGAAATGCATTGGTCCTAGATATGGGATTTCAATTTTATATTTCATTTTTTCCTAAGTTTTTCTATTAAAGTTTTACTATTACTTATATGAATAAGATTATCAACATAAAGATGAACAATAATAATTTCCTTATCAACATGTTTGGCATACATGGTTGGATTTGAATAACTTTTGTTGAATCCCTAATTTTATAAACATCTACCAATCCTTGCATACCAAGCATGAGGGGCCTACTTCAACTCAAAGGTTTTTTTCAACTTTTAAACTACTTAGAGTTTCGTAGGCTGTTGGTTGCTCCACATAGACCTTCACCTATTTAACCATAAAAAAATGTCAATTCCATACTATTTGACATACAATCCACTTGCATTGTGCAATAATTAACAAGATAATATTTATGGTATCAAATTGTGTAGCCGAAGTGAAGGTTTCTAAATAATCTTCACTAGGTGTTTGTGCAAATCTCTTGAAAACTAATCTAATATTGTGTAATTTCATGGAACTATCAACATGATATTTTACCTTATAAATATATTTGACATCAACCATATTTTTACCTTTCGAAAGATGAACTAACTTCTATATAGTATTTTTGATAATTGGATCCATTTCTTCATTCATAACATCAATCTATATTTTCTAGTTGAATTCTTCTTCATACACATATGGTTCAACATTAAATTGACTAAGTAAAGTAAAATTAATAGCTTTGTTAACATTAGTACTTCTCTTATAAAGTTCAATTAAGATTATTAACTTTCTTGAAGAACTTGGACTTGATATAGACTTGCACCATGATTGAATGTGAAAATGAGGGAAATAGGTGACCCAAAATGGAACTATGTGATTCACCCATTTTACTCTAATTTCATTCAAAATGTGTGCTATAATATGTAAATGAGGAGCTATAATTAAATCTAACTAAAATAGTAATGAAAAGGGAGATTTGAAATGGTCAAATGTTGTGTACCTTTCACCAAAAGTGTTTTTTCAAACCTCACTAAGGACTTATTCGCCCTTGGTGAATGGGTCTTGGCTAGGGCTTTGGAAAATCGGTTTCTGGGTTCTGTTCCTCGTAGTCTACACTCCCAAATTTGAGTTGGTCACTATAAAAAACTTGGAAAAGAAACCTATAGCTCAGTTTCTGTGATTTGAAAACTTTCTTTGCAACTTTGAGAACTCTGTAACTTTCTCCAATTTTACTCTATAATTGATTTTCAACCTAAAACCTGCAATCACACATCAAATAAGAGAAAAATGTTGTTTTGTTAGGGAATAGGGGTTTGCCTTGGTCAAATCCCTTTTTGGTAATAAAACCTTATGATGAAACAATGAAACATGAATAATGAAACATGAAACATGAAACATGAAACAACGATACCTTGTTTGAAACCTTGGAAAACAAATCTGCAATCTAGCATGAAGTGGCCTCAATGAATGTAGATATTGATCTTGAAATTTGATTAGAAACAATGCCTTTGAAATGCTTGATTGATCTTGAACACTACATCAACACATTAGCTCAAACCAGATGCATGATTCAAGACATCTTTGACATAAAAAATGGAATCTTGATTGGTACAATAATCCTCTACAAATCTACCCTTGAATACCTTAGAAATGCTCTCGAATTAATCTCTTTATAATAATTTTTCTATTAGGACTTGAACACTTGAAAGTTTAGATAAAACTATGTGAAATAGCCTTGTATTTATACATATCTTAACATTAATTTCTAAAATTCAAATATCACAATACGGCATTGAATTTATGGTTTCAAATCATTCTAAAATATTGAGAGCATATCCAAGGGGTCCCTGGGTCTGTAGTGAGGACCATTCATACATCGTAACGTCGGTCTAGGCCGCTGCCTGGGACACACATTGAACCAGATTGAGAAAAATGTTATCCGGCGGTGAACTTTGACCCGAGCTTTTAGATCGAGCGTCGGGTTAGATTTTGTAGCTACAGTAGTTGCCTATTATTCGTCCAGGGCCACGGCGGCATTTGAAAGCGTTGAAATTACGGCTGACATCAGACTACATCAAAATTTTAGATGGACTCATGAAAAAACTGGAATACTGTGCACAGGTGTGTATAGGGTCCCTAGGACCACAATGAGGACCCATTCACCATTTGGAAAATGGGTCCTAGGTCACCTACCTAGGTCATACACCTTCTAAAATTAAGTGTTGTAATGAAATTTATGAATGTCGAGTTTTATCACTTAGAATTTGCATTTAATTAGACTTGGATTTGAATTAAAAGGTCCAATTAAGGAAAATTAACCTCAATTAATTAATAAATCCCAAGATTAGTGTGAAAGTGTAAAGATACATGCCTTACAACACCCTAAATAAGGCACAATTAAGTCGACTTAGTTTAAAAGGGGCCCTAAACTTAATGTGAATATGAAAAATATATCACAACACTAAATTAAGGCAACATTAGGCTCATTTTAATATTAATTATTCCCATACTAAGTGAAAAAGGGATACTTTTTTTGTTACTAAATTTTTCCACCACTTTAGTGAGACTATGACCCCATGTTAAACTCACACTAAAGTAGACATTCAAGACACTTATGTATGCAACAATGACAAAGATACACAATCATAAAACATCAAAGACCAAGAAGAGTGAAGCCTAGAATATCCAACATTATGTGGAACACATGTAAGCTATTAGTTTGCGTTTAATCTAAGGTAGTAGAACTTTAGGTTGTCCACTAGGTGAGTCTTCCAATAAAGGGCACTGTCAAATGATAGAATCATATTAGGCTCCCATACCATATCAAATTTATCCTCCTAACAAGTTCAATAAGGCACCACAATGCTAGGTAAGGCTCCATAGGCAATAAAGGTGTGTTATGCTAGGTGGCCTTGAATTTAGGGTTTTAGACTCCATAGGGCTTAACAAGTTGCATTATACCAAACACCTATGAACATGGGGAAGGCTCCATAGGCAAGCAAGGTGTGTTATGCTTGGTGGCATTTATTAGGGTTTGAGCTTCACAAGGTTAACAAGCTACATTATGCTAAACACTTATGAACATTATATATATGTTTTTGTCGAAGGGGATCTTGCTTCATTTGTGTAAGGTCTTCTTCTTAGGGATCATTGTGCCTAATGTCTCCAAGAGAGGACAAGTCAAGAGTAAACGTTTCACAACTTAGGGAATTCAGTGTGTCACATCACCACTAAGAGGAAAGTCATACACTAAGAAATATCACATTCTTGGAGGACATCAAACCCAATGACACCACCAAGAAAAGGATGTATCACAAGGAAAAATAAAATCACACCATGAAACATGCAAAATGTCAAAAGATAGTATCGATGTATAACCCCACTTTAAAGTAGTTGCTAACATCATTTTTGTGAGAAATTTATTTAAAGTAGCCAATGATCAATCCTAAGACATGATAGCTTCTTTGGAAAGCCCTATTCCAAGTCATATGTTTATGAAATAGAGATATGTCATGAAAAGGAAATAGGGATTTCCCCCAAAAATACATAAGGGATCTATGGATTCAGAGTTAGTATATCTTTGCTACAATGTTGTTATAGAGCTCATAAATGTTATCATTCCCCAAATACTCATAGAATGTTAAGAATGATACATAGAGAGTGAAAAAGAAGAAAAAACCTTTTGAGTCAACATGGAAGGGACCTAAATGTCTCAACCCCTTGCATCATCCCCAAAAGGAAAACACAAGAAAAATGACAAAGGTAAAATGTTTATGACATATGGAAAAATGTAGATACAAATAGAGGAATGCATAGAAAGAAAGAGAGATACATCAAACAAAACAACACGGGGGATCACATTACACACATGCAATCACATAAACATAAAAAGGAAAACAAAGCAAAATACTAGTAAGGAACATGTGAGTCAACCTATTAGCTAGTCGTCCACATCCCAATCTTGATTAGTAAATACAGAAGAAGGACAACTAGCCAAAGGGACAATTGAAAGTTCTGAACTAGAGGAAGCACCAAGTTCAACACTCTTATTAGTAGAATTGTCATTTAAGCTCATGGAAGAGGAGAACAATGAATTAAACTCATTATGCACTTGTTCATCAATCTTTACAATATCAATGCCATAATCTAAATTAATCACAATAGGAGGTTGAATGATAATTTCCATAGAAGCTTGTTTATGTTTATGTTGCATCGAGGGTGAAGAGATATCCTGCACTACTGGAGACAAGTTTGGATTTTATTTTTTGTGTTTCTATTTTCTTTTTTAGTTTGTAACATACGAGCAATAGCACGACGCCTATGCCTATGCTCTCTAGCATTTTGATTTTGTTTTAATCTGTTGTTAGTTTGCATTTGTGTTGGAGTGGGTTTGTCAACCATAGGCTTCTTTTCTTCCCTTAGGGGAGTAATGGAAGGAACCATAGAAGGTTTTTCAACCACTTTCTCTTTGGGTTTGTAAGCTTTTTTTACTTTAAGAGGCACAATGAGATTGTTTTTATTGTTTCATGGTCTCTTATAAGAAATGGTAGGATGATTTATCATAGGTTGTTCTTGGATATTTGGAATGGATTTTGGTTTAGTCATTGGTTTTTCAAGGATAGGTGGCTCAATCATGGGTGGAGGCATGTTTCTAAGGGATAATTCTGCTATGCACTTTTCCTTAAACTTTTGATATGCTTTGAAAAAGTAGTCCTCATGAGGTCTAATAGGCTCAATAGGCTCGACCCAAAAGAAATCTAATGAAAAGCTCCCACACAAAAATACAAGATTAAAGCCACTATGATGTATAGTAAATATTTCATTTCCAAAGGGAAACTTTAAACATTTATACACAAAGTTAATGGGACAACATTCATGGAGTGAAGCCATGGATAGCCTAACTTCACACGAAATTGGTTCAATGATGGGATGATGGTGAATGAGACATTTAATGTTTTTAATCAAAATTTTAGAGGGAGATTTATTGAGCCCATCACAGGGAAAGAAAAACCATTATGCATTTTTATCCATGCTTTCAGTTTGTCATATGTATCTTGATAGAGTTCATGCAAAAATAGGAATTCTT
>VDFB02273643.1:0-64723 GCA_007258455.2 Sequoia sempervirens | reverse complement strand
CTTCCATACATGCATACATACATAAATACAAATATATATATATATACAAATATACATACGTCAAACATACTTAACAAACTTGAACATAAAACATTCCAAGCGAGACATAACGTGAGTGTCTTATAACGTGCTTGGGATATGTCAAGCTTGACAAACATACAAAAAACATTTGCAAAAAAGAAAAAAATACAAAACAAAACATAACATGAGAGTGTTATAATGTGCTCCAATTATATGTTGCTTTGGGAATCCCCAAGCCTTAGGCTTGTCATTTACTTTGGATTTCTAACCCAAAGGCTTGGAGTGCCTTCCCAACATCCAAAGATGTGTTTTTGCATATTCTACAAGATTTCACATAATCTCATTTGTGCTAACCGTTAGGTTTGTACATGTTTCAAGGTTGAACAAATCGAACACTTGGGTAATGTTAGGCTCTCTCTTAGCTATTTAATGATGTAATTTTTTTCACATTTTGACAATGTTAAGCCTTTCATCTTTAATTTTTTTGTTTGTGTCTATTTTTTGGCAAAAACCAGTGTTTGGTATTTTTTACTTTATTTTTTACTGTTCATTGGAATTTCAAATAAATTGCATTTTTTATATACTAGACTCCATTCTACACATATTCAAAAAAAATTATTTTCAATTAGTTTTCAAAATTTATAGGGGTAGGATGGCCAAAATTCTATTTTTCAAGATGTGTCCACTTTGAAAATTAGTAAAAAAATCAAATATTCATTGAAAAAATATTAAAAAAATCACGCATAAACTACATGTTGTTAGGTAATTTCTCACTAAAGCAATTTTAAAAAAACCAAAAAAAGTTAACCTTTTGAGGGAGCCACAAAACACACTGTGTTATGTTTTTTTAACAAAAACAGCACCAATTTTTTGTGGCTCCCTTTTTTGAACCCTTTAATCTATACCATTTTCAAACAAAATAGTAGTTTATAAAGTATACTTAGAGAACTATGAACATTGTTTTTGTTGCACCTTAAAATTTTGAGTGTAACTATGCTTAGTTTCTCATCCAAGGTCAGTATTTCCTAATTTTAGAAAAAAGTCCAGGCCACTTAAGATCCCTTTTTGGCCCCCATCTTTATGCACTTACCCATATTGCACACAAATTACCTAGACATGTCATAGGTCAATGCATATCAAGCAGCAAAAAAGGGCAAAGAATTTTAGTTTTAAATTTTTTAATTTGAAAGTTGGCAAGTCAACCATGTGATAGTGGAAATGACCCATGATACTAAAAATTACTCATTTGCGATATAAGGGTAAAGATATATACATACTTGACAGTTGCTTTTTCTTTTGTTTGGTGATCTTGGCTACATTGAAATATTTGCTTGCAAATTGTATACTCTAACTAGTGTATTCAAAAGCACTTTTGGTGTAATATATTAAAAAGGCATTTTCTAGCAATATAATAAAACACAATAGGTCTTTACATTTTTAATGTCATGACTCTTTTGGAAATATTATTCCCAAAAAATAAACATTCTCTAGTGATAGTTGTGTACCCACTATTCAAGCTACAAAATTGAGTTGGGATAATAAAAAACCCAAAAACTCAAATAACAAGTCACACACACTCATGATAGAGCAAACAATGAAAGCAAATATAAACAATATAAATAAAAAAATGAGAACCCAAGATTAGACCTCCATTATGATGGCACAATGTGCTCTAAGATGTTTGAATGTAGGTTGCTTACTAAATCAATAGCATGTAACTATAGATTGATCATTCAAACATCATAAAGTGTGAGATTTGCTAACTAGCCTACCAGGAATCTAATGACTGAAGGAAAGCAAAACCAAAAATATGAGGAGGAATAAACTATATTCCTCTCAAGAATGCAAAGCTATATTTAGCTTGAGAAGTGAGAATTATAAAGGAAATGCCTTGGTTATATAGGCCAAGGGGAGAGATGGATGCAACCAGATTATGACAAGTGTTGGAATCCTATAAGGTGTGACAACTCATGTCATTAAAGGCTCAACCACCTTATCCCTATGTAAAGTTAAGCTAGTGTGAAGAGGACTTTAGTGGAGAACTAGCTAAGAATTAACTAGTTAGATAAAATACCCCTTTCATACTAACACCCCCCCTTAAGTGCAACTTAGGGAGAAGTATACAATGCAAAGATGCAAATATGGGTCCCAGCTACTAGGCCTAATGAGGTACCCATGTACATAATAACCTCTTAATGATAAAGAATGAGAAAACCCAGTGGGAAAAAACTCATGCCCGTGAGAGGGTGAATGAAGAAGATCTAAGTGCCCCCCCAGAAGAGATGTGACGCACTCCCAAGAGAGATCGAAGATGAACATACTTGCTCTCAATGAAGGGTTTGGTGAATATATCTGCAACTTGATCTGTTGTAGGACAATATTGCAAATCAATGACCTACTCCTGAATCAGCTCTGGAAGAAAATGCATATGGATCTCAATGTGTTTGGTGCATTGATGATGGATCGGGTTCTTTGAGATCTAGATGGCACTCTGGTTGTCACAATAGATGACTGATGGCTTTTGAAAGGTGATACCAAGTTTAGTGAGGATATTCTGAAGCCAAATAGCCTCAGTGGCAGCATTGACAACCCCCCTATACTCAACCTCAGTTGAAGAAAGAGCAATGCCATGTTGCTTCTTGCTCTGCCAACAAATGGGACCAAAACCATAGTGAAAACTATAGCCGGATGTGGACTTGCGATCATCAATATCACCAGCCCAATCAGAATCTATGTATCCTAGTAATTTTGAACTTGTGTTTGTTGCATAGTGAATCCCATACTGATGAGTGCCCTCGATGTAGTGCAAGATGCATTTGGAAGCTTTCCAATGAAGCTCATGTGGTTTCGTCATGAAGTGTGAAACAATTCCAACTGCAAAGGAAATGTCAGGGTGAGTATGAGTCAAGTAGATGAGGCTACCAACAAGTTGACAATACAAAGCAGCATCAACTAGTGGTGTGGAACATTTGACTTCAAGCCTAACTCTAGACAGAAAGGGAGTCAGTGCAGGCCTACAATCAGCCATATGAAAAAGTGATAAAAGATCAAGAGCATACTTGGGTTGTGCAAGTGAGATCCTGAAAGAGGTCTGTGTGATCTCGATCCCGAGAAAGTAGTGCAAGAGACCCAAGTCAATCATGGAAAATCTATCATGCAAAGCATGCTTCACAGTTGTGATGATGGATGAAGTGCTCCTAGTGGCAATCAATTCATCAACATAGAGAGCCAAGAAGAGAAGAGCATCCTCCTGCCGCAAGATGTAGACATTTGGATCTAAGTGGCATCTAGAGAACCCAATGGAGAGAAGGAAGGATTCCATTTTGGCATACCAAGCTCATGGAGCTTGTTTGAGGCCATAGAGAGACTTCCTTAGTTTACAAACTAATGAAGAATCTTGAATGAATCCTTGTGGCTGCTCCATGTAAATTTCTTCATGTAGATCTCCATGAAGAAATGCACTCTTCACATCCATTTGATGTACAACCCAACCATGAGTTGTAGAAATAGCAAGTAGCAAGCGAATGGAGTTCATTTTGGCAACAGGGGCAAAGGTCTCAGTGTAGTCAATACTTGGTTATTTAGAGAAACCTTTGGCCACTAGTTGTGCTTTATACTTGTCAACTGAGCCATCCGCTACAAATTTGATTTGATAGATCCACTTACACCAAACTAGTTTTCTTCCCTTGGGAAGTGGAACAAGATCCCATGTTTTATTCTACATTAAAGAGTTGTACTCTTCCTCCATTGTGGAATCCCACTCAGCAATACCAGATGCTTTACAAAATGACTATGGATCTGAAGTTGTGGCGATGTAGGAATGTGGAATGTCTTGATGTTGTGATCGAATCCTCCTTGTATTTGAAGGATCCCCAACAAGATCTCCTGCAAACTCAAGTGTTTGGCAAGCCCAATGAGGCATGGTAGGGGATGGAGGAGGAGATTCTGAACTCTTTGAAGAGGAAGATGAAATCTCATGATCAACTTGATGACTAGAGGAAGCTTGAGGAAAATCCTCAATGTCAAAATCCTCTAAAACCATTATGGAGGAAGGAAGAGTAGAGGAGGAGCTTGAAGAGCTTTTCTCAAATTGCACATTGTGCTCAATGAAGAGCTCATGTATTTTAGGATCCATTAGTCAATATCATGTGACACCATCAAGGTAACCAACAAAGATACAAGGTCGACTCTGAGGTTCCAAGGCTTTGCGCTTCTCTGAAGGAATATGTTCCCATGTTGGGGAGCCAAAAACTCTAAAGTGCCCCACAACAGGTTTCTGACCACACCAAGCTTCGAAGGGAGTGATACCTTTTAATGCCTTATGTGGAACTCTATTCTGGATGTGAGTAGCACAGTTGATAGCTTCAGCCCAATATGTAGGTGTAAGGGAGAGAGCATGGATCATGCAACTAGCCATCTCTTTCAAGGACCTATTTTTCCTCTCAGCTACACCATTTTGTTGTGGTGTGTAGCCAACAGTATGTTGAATATCAATCCCTTCAAGAGTATAGAATTGCTCAAATTGATGGTTCACATATTCTCTACCATTATCAGTGCAGAGAATTTTGACACACTTTCCAGATTGCTTCTCAGCACGAGATTTAAACTCTTGAAATCTATCAAAGACTTCTCCTTTGTGTCAAAGAAAGTAGACCCATGTGTATCTGGAATAGTCATCAATGAAGGTGAGCAAATAGCAAGCCTTACTGAAAGATAATGATGGAAAAGGACCCACCATGTCACTATGAACCAATTCAAGGACTTTTGAAGCCCTCCAAGCCTTCCCTTTGTCAAACTTCTCCTTAGGATGTTTGACCAAGGCACAACCTGAACATACACCATCTGAAAAATTGATTTGAGGAAGACCTGTGACCATATTCTATTTGTTGAGTTGTTGAAGATAGCGCTAGTTGACATGGCCAAACTGCTCATGCCATAGTTTGCTCATAGCATTTAAATGGGTGAGCAATGCAGTTGAATGTGAATCAGGTACAAAATGAGAGAAAGCATACAAGTGAGACTCGTGATTGGCCTTACCAACTGCAAGGAGTGATTTGGTAGATGGAGAGAAGGTTGGCTGAAAAATCAAGAACGTAGAGGACATCCTCAAATGTACCATTGCCATTATCAATTGAACCCTTCCCAATGACTTCCACTAGAGAATCATCCCTAATGAGAATGTGGGGCATAGAACAAGGCTCCAACAAAGAAAATTGTTCTTTACTAGAACCCATGTGATGCGATACACCCGAGTCAAGAATCCACTCTTTCGAAGAATCAGTAATAGCAACAAGTGCATGTGCTTTCCCTTTACCTGATTTGGAAGAAGGGGTGGAGGATTGTTGAACAACAGAAGAAGGTAGATTAATGTTGTTCTTCTTAAGAAGATGTTTTAACTCATCGATCTGCTTCTTATGACAAGAATGTTCCTCATGACCAGGTTTCTTGCAGTAACTACAAGTTGGCCTTTCCTTCTTTTGAAAATTCCCCTTTGAAGAGGAGTTGGAGTAAACTTGTGTTGTTGAAGATGATTGTGCTTGATCTCTTTGTGACTTCTTCTTGAACTGCTTTTGTTTGTTGTCAGGTTTCCTTGATGCTTTCTGACCCTTTGGTTGACCAACCATCAAAGCTTGTGAATGTGAAGGCTTGAGAAGACCCATTGGAAGAAGCTTACCTTGTTCTTGCATTAACATTTCAGAAAATGAAGCAAAAGAAGGTGTAGTGAATGCGGATACCATTGTCAACCTATGAGTATGAAAGCTAGAAACAAAAGCTATAAATTCAGGTCCAAGTTTATTTAGAGTGTTGTAGACAAGTTGAATTTCTTTCTTCTCTAATCCACATGATTTACATTGAGCTTTAAGGTCATTGACCTTCGTTACATAATCCTGGATGTTTTCAAAAGACTTTGGATCAAGACCCATTAGTTCGTTGTCAATTTGATAAACATGAACTTCATCAGTTGTACCATAGAGAGTTTTTAATTTTTCCCATGCATCATGTGAATCTTTACATGCTTCAATCTGAAACATTATATCAAGAGAAACTAAACTCCTTAGACAACCAAGAACTTTTGTATGTTCAAACATCTAGAGTAGTTTTCCTTATCATTTGTGGGTGCACTTACCTTCTTCTCAACATAAGGTATGTATCCTAGTTGCATTAAGGCATTCCATGCATTTTGATGCCATGTGTTGTAGTTGTAGGGCATGAGCAATGGAAACTTAAATGTACCCATAGTGAAGGAAAACTAGAGCACAAAGTATGAGAGAGGTTCAAGAACAAAGACAACAAGAGACCACCCGTTCTTCACTCAATCAAAGAACCCCCCAAAAAATAACGATTTGGCACTTTATATTTAGTGCAATTATAGATTTTTGGATTTTAATACTTTTACAAATCCTCAAGAAATGAGCATGTGCTGAAAGTATACATTTGGTAGAATTTCATAAAAAATAAATAGAATCAATACGAAGTACACAACAAATAATGCACTTTCAGAAAAAGAATCAACTCAATCTAAGATCATATGCAAAAGTTATGCAACTTTGAAGTTTGAAAAACGAGAATGGTGAGGAGTCGTCCCTGAGAATCAAAAATTTCTAAAAAATCTATGCACCAAAATATAAATCCGTCTTCACCAATGCGTAGAGGACAAAAAAATTAGCCCAAATAATTAAAAAAATTGCACTGAATTTGGAGGTCGGGAGCCCGAGTTATGAGCTATCAAAGTTGGCCTTCAAAAAACAATGCATCAACGGAGAGGAGTTGTGAAAACTTCCGCCAAATTTAGAAAAATTGTCACTAAAGTTAGCGGTCCACCAAAATTAGATATCTGCCAGGAATGCCACCAAATATAGAAGTCCACCAGATAAATTTATCTGTCCTCCAGTTTAACCACCACTAAATAGCCCGCCAAATTTAATGGTTTTAAGATTTTTCTATTTTTTAATTAAAAAAATATTAAAAACTCAAAAAAATGTTGGCAAGATATTTGAGGGATTTTAAATTGTGGAGATTTTTTAATATCAAAACATTAAAAAAATATTAAAATTCGTTGATCAATTAAAAAGGTCGTTAGGATTTTTATAAGTTGGTTGACGGATTTCAAAAAAAAAAATATTTTAAAAAATATTAAAATCGTCGACGGCATTTAAAAGTTAGTTGAAAAAAAACACAATTTTAATAAAAATACGTCGATGGATTTCAAATTTGATAAATTTGAATATTAAAATAGCGGATTTGAAAAAAAAAATGTTATGTTTAATATTTTTAGAAATATTATAAAAAAAATTTAAAAGTTTTTAAAAAAATTAAAAAGACGCGAAGGCCGAGTTTGCAGAGCCTGCACTGCGTGGTGTAGCGTGCAGGATACCTACACAAGTCTGTAGTACTACTTGCAGGCCTGTGCAAGTACCTTGGTACCTGGGGGGTATGCAAATGCTTTTTTTTTTAATTAATTTTTTTTTAATTTTTAAATGAAATTTCCATGTTTGAAATGTTTTGTTTCTAATTTTTAATTTTTGATTTTTTTAAAAAAAGAAAAAATATATTTAAAAATATATATTTATGCAAAAAATTTGGTTATAATTTATTATTTTTTATTTTTTTTCAATGAAAATGATATATTTAAAGAAATATATATCTTTTTTTTCGATTTTTAAAAAATCAAAATATATATTTAAAGTTTTTTGCAATTTTTCTTTTAAAAAAAAAAATAAAAATATGGTTTTATTTGGAAAAATATATATATAAAATAAAATGATTTTTTGTTTTAAACAAAATAAAGGTTTTATTTTTAAAACAAAAATATAAATATTTTTATTTTAAAAACAAATGGAATGTTTTATTTTAAAACAAAATTAAATATTTTTATTTTAAAATAAAAATATTACTTATTTGTTCATGGGGTTGGACAAAAAAAATTTGCCCTACCTAGCAACTTTGTCCAAAATTAAGGTTTTGATAGTCAATTTTATAGTTTTTGGGCCTTCTGAGCACGATGGCAAGGTCAGATTTGACCCAAAATGCTCTAAAATGATGGCTCCTTGGTGGATCTAGCAATGAACCTCCCACTTCAAATTATCGTAGATTTGGCCTCCGATGTCCGTTTCAGGCGAAATAAGAGGCGGATTTGACTATCTCAGCTGCTCTAGACTCAATGGTGAGCACAGAATCTCTCTAGGAAGCTTCAGAAGACCTGTAACTAACAATTCAAAGTATGAACCCCCCTAGAAACTAATATTATTTTCACACCTTTATGATTCTCCATATCATCCGAGGATGCAAGAGAAGAGCATACTCAGTTTTTCTCAACACTCATATTTCCTAAAGGAATGCTAACCCACAACTCAAATTTGGCTATGATACCATGTGATATTTTCTAAATAGCCTACCAGGAATCTAATGACTGAAGGAAAGCAAAACCAAAAATATGAGGAGGAATAAATTGTATTCATCTCAAGAATGCAAAGCTATATTTAGCTTGAGAAGTGAGAATTACAAAGGAAATGCCTTGGTTATATAGGCCAAGGGGAGAGATGGATGCAACCAGATTATGATAAGTGTTGGCATCCTATAAGGTGTGACAACTCATGTCATTAAAGGCTCAACCACCTTATCCCTATGTAAAGTTAAGCTAGTGTGAAGAGGACTTTAGTGGAGAACTAGCTAAGAATGAACTAGTTAGATAAAATACCCCTTTCACACTAACATAAAGGATGAAGGATGAGGGTTGATTTATAGAGTTTTGGATGAAGACATGAATTGTGGGGATTTAATCTCAAAGAGATGTCTAACATTGAATGAGAGGAGTGGATAATACTCACTAACTAAGAATAGTCAAAGGAAGTATAGAGGTTCATAAGTGGGTTCCAAAATGGGTGAGGATAAATAGTTCTTTTTGTTAACAACTGCAGGACAACTAAGAAGGGAGGTGAATCAATTGTCACCAAATTTAAACTCAAAACTTCAACACTTATCAATTTCACAACTACACTATTTTGTTATTAAGCATGAGCATGCAATGCAGAAAACAAAAAGTAAAATCAACACACTGAACACCATATTTTACGTGGAAACCCCAATGAGGGAAAAACCACGGTGAGGATTAACTCATAATATAACGAGATAGAAAAATCAATTACAAAGGCTCACTGCAAAGGGCTCACTACCCAGAAGAGGACTCATTGTCTAGATACAAAGGCGAACTACCTACAAAAAGGACTCATTGTCCAAAAGGGAGGCTCAGTTCCTACAAAAAGATTTACAAAACAAAATTAAGCTTCACAGCCAAAATGAACTAAAAAGAGTGCACCTAACAAGTGTTGATGTAGTTCTGGTGATGCTCAATAGACTCACTTAACACACTTCATCATTTTCACTCTTCTTCACTTTTGCATTCACTACTGCTTCATTGATTACACTACATCTTCAAAAACTATTCAACATATATATACTCGATCTATCTGCAAGCATCAATTAGGTTGGCCTAATTGGATGCAATTCAAAAAGGTAATTGTCAGCTTCATACAAAGCTTCTCCCAAAGTAATCCAAGTGTATAATACACTACAATATGTTGGCATGGACCAAAGATAGGTCTCACATATATTTGCAGTACACGTTAAACTATTAATTGATTATTAGGTCAAAAATTATTAATCTAATAACAAAATTCAATCACCAAAGTTGATGCCAATACACCAACCAATCATATGATCATACGAAAAATACATACATACGCGCTTCAAGTGATCATGAGCCACTTCTCAAAATTTTAAACACCAATGATTACCAGAGGGAATATGCAAACCAAAATACTGGATCTACCACCAGAGGAAGTAAACATGTTTTGCACACCAGTTCAAGGTACTGGACCAATCTAATACCATAAACAACATGGTGACATCAATGAAAACATACAAACTGATCTTCTCCATTCTTCCAACAATCTCCCCCTTTGTCATTGATGATAACATGTGCAAAAAAATATATTCAAAAACTCTCCTCCAATCTCTCCCAACTTTCCAAATCTCTCCCCCTTTGACATCAATGGCAAAGGGCGACCAAAAAGATGTAAACATGGTGACATTCAAAATTGCAAAAAGATTCCAATTCTTCCAAAAACTTCCAGCCATCCAAAAACTTTCAAACATTCAACAATTCAATTTTTTCTTCATCTTGTTCAGTTTCCCTTTTTCTCTTTCTTTTCTTTTTTTCAAAACAAACAAAATAGCATAATTCAAAATTCAAGTAAAAATGACACTCTTCACCTGAAACACCTTCTTGTATCTTTCTTTGATAACTAGATATAACTTCTTTCAGATAAATATAGTTGAATCCATTCTCATGCACATGCTTTCTAATAGGGCCAACAGTGTAAAAGAAGATGACCAATCTATAGATGAGTATTGTCTTTCACAATCTTCTACATCAGTAAGTATTATGGAAAGATGGTCTAACCCATCCTTAGCAATCTCCTTAAGGAACCAAAAAAATTTCACCACATCATCTCTTTGTCTCTGTACAATAATCAACTCAGCTTGCAATTCACCAACTCTCAGCCTATGTTTCCCTTCTTTGTCTTCAAAGATATCAAATTTCTTTTCGATGTTGTTTACCTCAGATTCAATTGCTTCAATCCTACTTCTGAAATTGTCTACCTCAGTAGGCCACCGGATACAGTATTTGTAGATGTTTGATATTTCTTTGATGCATTTCTTCATTTCCATGATAAGTTCAGATAATCTTTGTTTAGCTTTAGTACATCTCTTTTCAACCAAGGCTTCCAACTTGTGTCCTTCCGGACCTTCAAGCAACATTCTTTCTTAAACAACCTCAACTAAATTTTCTGGTAAGGAGTAAGAAACAATTGATACATCAATACCTTTTCAAAGTAGATACTCTACTAGAGTGTCATCAATCTTTAGTCTGTCAACTGAAGAGGTTGCATTCCATAACTCACCAATTTTCTTCATCTTTCCTTTAACCAACATAGATTGGATGTCATCTGGATCAAAGGATTCAGATCCAAGCAAAGGTTCTTTTTCCTTCTCTTCTGAAATGACAATGATGTTTTCTAGTTATAGCTTTTTCTTTTCTTCGATTCCGGAAGGGAATCACTAATGAAAACTTCCAATTCTCTCTTACCAAAGGATGAAGCCACTTCAAACTGACTCAATGCTGACATACCGAAGCATAGATTTGTTCTTAAGGATGTGAAATATGATTTGCACACACTTACATTATCTGCCAATGATTCCAGGTATTTGTAGACTTGTTTCCCAATAGGAATACCGGATTCCCACACAACATTTTCTCTTCCCGGTAGAGAGTTCAAAAAGTAAAAATCCAAGCACACAAGCAAAGATCCAAACCGAAAGGGATAACCCTCAACCATCAACATTTGGGCATTTTCAGATAGATTTTCAAGTAATATGCTATACAAATCAAACTGCCTATTTTATTTAATCATCATATGTGCAAGATATATGGCAATAACCGAAGTCGAGCCTTCACAATTTCTGAAATAGATTTTATAAGAAACATTGTACACAGCATACCTTATAGCTGAATCCGCAAGTGTGTTTATCAATAGAGCTCGAGGGTCTTTATTAATGCCAATAAGTTCCTCCACATCTTTGTATTTCATAATTTTCTTTTCGGGAAGATCCCCAATACTACATAAGCCAGTAATCGCTTTGATTGCTTCCTTTGTAATTAGGTAGGGTTTGTTGAACACAATGTTGTTGTTCTTAAATTGACTCAACAAGAACAAAATGAACTCTTTATCAGCAAACCATGGAAATTCTCCCCATAAATCCATACCTAGGGTTTTTATGCTTTGTAATTCATTTTCCTTCAGCCCTAGTTTCGTTTCCTTCATCTTTCTATGATCAAATTCTTCCAATTCAACTCCTTTCAGCTTCAATGTAATTTTTCCACTCGATCCTTTGTCCATTGCCGTGCTTAACTTTCTTGAATTCGTTAATGTTCAGTCAAGACTTCTTCTTTTCCTTCGCAGACTAAATAATAATTCTTGAGTATCCATAACAATTTCTTCAACTTATTTTAGAAATGCTTTAGATTGCTTCGAGATTGCTCCAAGACACCTTTTCAAACTCTTCAAGTGCTCAACTAATCAAAGATGCTTACAAATTTTACCTTATACACCATCGATTTTCCCTAATTCATATTAAATGCAGAAAACATCAAAAAGTTGCTAAAAACATTCTTCTCAACACAGAAAACCCTAATTCGATCTGTAAATCAGTATGTCAACATGTTTTCTTCCGGTTCCTTTTCCAAAACCTCTTATTATTCATTCTTCACGTTCCATCCTCGTGCTAGCCTCTGAAATGACATTCATCCAGGGGGTTTTTATAATTTTCTGATAATGCTCCCCCTAAGACCATACTAGGTGCAATTCCTAGAGGAATTGTCCATACTGGATTAGGGCACAGACGCATCAACAGTTTCAGGTTCTTATTCTTCTTTTCTCTTCCATATCTTATTCATCTCTTGCTTCATCTCTTCTTTGTCGATCTTCTTTACCGATTCATTTTTCTCTACCGGAGCAGACTACTTTCCCTTCTTACTTTTGTAAACCTTTGAGCTATGTCCATGTTTGTTACAATTATAGCAGACAACACTTTTCTTATTAGTCTGACTTCCATTACTTCTTGATCTACATTGATTTGCTTTGTGTCCAAATTTGTTACAGGTATAGCAGTAGCCATTAAAGGATTGATTCATTCTACCTCCATTAAACATGTTCATCATCACCTAGCTAATCATTATCACCTAAGTTCTACATTCAGTAGCTTTATGTCCAAATTTCTTACATCCAAAACATTGTCCGGTGAAGGGACCAAAAAACTAATTCATCCTACTCCTACATTTTATTGCCTTGTGACCATATTTATTAGAGGAAAAACAAATACCATTGAAAGAGGGATACCTTTGTGCATTAGACTGTCTCACAAGTGGTCTCCTTGCAAACTTTATTTTCTACTTCCCTTTGTCCTGAGTCATTTGATTTTCCTTAGAACTTTCACCTACATCATTTCCCAAGCCACCTTTGTCTTTACTTGGTTTCTATCCTGCAAGTAGTTCTCCAAGCTTATCAGAACTAGATCTGAAATTATTCTCACAAAGTTTTGCCTTATCCAGTTCTACTCTCAATTTTACTACCTCATGTTCAAGTTTAAAGCATTCATCAGACTTGTTCTATACCATTGTATTCAGACATTCTTCAATTCTCTTATTTTCTTCTACAAGCACTTTTAGTCCAATTATCTCTTGTTTCAACTGCTCACTCACTTCTCTATGTCTTTCTTTGAACTTCTTCAATTGTTCTTTCAACTTCCAGACACATTCATTTGCATCGTCAATATTTTCTTTCAGATCTTTGTTTTCATTTTCAACTTTGTCAAGATCCTCAAGTGTAGTCTGGAGTTCTTCTTTATCATCCATTTGATCAACCTTCAGGATCTACCTTAAGTGGTTAGGCTCTAAACCAAGGAACCAAAGTTATGATACCAATTGTTAACAGGTGCAGGACAACTGAGAGTGGGGGGTGAATTATTTGTCACTAAATTTAAACTCAAAACTTCAACACTCATCAATTTCACGACTACATTGTTTTGTTATTAAGAATGAGCATGAAATGCAAAAAATAGGAAGTAAAATCAACACACTGAACACCATATTTTACGTGGAAAACCTAATGAGGGAAAAACCATGGTGAGGATTAACTCATAATATAAAGAGATAGCAAAACCAATTACAAAGGCCCACTGCCCAGAAGAGGACTCACTATCTTGATACAAAGGCTCACTGCCCAACAGGGAGGCTCGCTGCCTACAAAAAGATTTACAAAAATAAAATTGGGCTTCACAACGAAAATGAATTGAAAAGAGTGCACCTAACAATTGTTGATGCAGTTCTGATGATGCTCAATAGACTGACTTAACACACTTCATCATTTTCTCTCTTCTTCACTTTTGCATTCACTGTTGCTTCATTGATTACACTACATCTTCAAAAACTATTCAACATATATATACTCGATCTATCCACAAGCATCAATTAGGTCAGCCTAATTGGATGCAATTCAAAAAGGTAACTGTCGGCTTCATACAAAGCTTCTCCAAAAGTAATCCAAGTGTTGAAAATTGAGGTGTTTTCTTAGCTTAATACTTTGTAAAACTTTAAGATTGTTGATCTAAATATTGCTTTCCTTTGTTACAAATTATTTGTGGGTGATTATCTAATTAATGCATTTTACCATTTGTAGAATGAAGACAGAAGTTGTAGAAGAATTAGACAGGATATTAGAAAGATACACAAGCATATACCGTGGAGAAACCCTTTCGGGGGAAAAACTCCACCAAGAACCAATGTATTATTTAATCTCTAAAGTAGATTACAATAACTCCAATTCTTGCTTGAGAATGCTTCTTTTGCCTTCACCAAATCTTCTTCACAACCTCCAATAAAATTGATCATAACTCTCTTCAACTTGTTTGAGATAAATAGGCTTTAATCAACTTTGTAAACTCAACAAGAGTTACAATTACAATGCTCAAGCCCTATCCCTAAAAGGTACGCCTATCTCTTGCAAGTAAAGTTATGTCGTGAAGAACAATGTCAAATCCTCATCTTCATGCATTTGGGTGTCCCAAACTGAAGTACAAACTCAACCTTTATTCTGTAAATATCTTCAAGGCTTTATCCTCAAAGTAGGTGCCCAAGAGTGGGCCCACTTAACTCAGCCTTCTGAAATATCTTAACATGCAAATGAGTTAATTCCAAGAAGCCAACTTGGGTGCCCAAAGTGGGTCCAAGTCATTTTCTGTTAACTGAAACATCTCTCTCCACCATTCATGCAAGAATGGCCATCCCCTGCTAACTAAAGGAAGTCACTTGTTATCTGTCATGCAACTCAAGTCATTAGTCATGCATTCTAAGTTAACTGAAGTCAACTGACATTCAACTAAAACTAACTGAAGATAAATAAACCATAACTGAACTGAATTGAACTAAACTAAACTAAACTAATTTTGAACTGAACTGAACTTCATGCATGTAAACATCAAACCCTAACTCCTAGGATCTTTACATGCATTCAAAAGTGTTATCTTTTACTCCAAATAGTTAACTTAACTCAAGGTGAGTTTCACCTTCCATGTGGGTGCCCCATGTGCTCCTATTATTTAGGAACTCATCTTGGACGCCCTCACATGCTCCTATTATTTAGAATTAATAAAAAAAATGTCAATTAACATGATTATTTCATCCAAAATTTCTCTCTAATCCTAGTGTTTGAGAACACTTTCCAAGGACTTAGGAGACACATGAAATAAATAATGTTTAGGATTGCAATTAAATGGCATCCTACTTCCAACACCAAGTGTATAATACGCTACAATATGTTAGCATGGACCAAAGATAGGTCGCACATACATCTGTGGTACACGTTAAACTATTAACTGATTATTAGGTCGGCCATGATTAACCTAATAACAAAATGCAATCGCCAAAGTTGATGCCAATACACCAACCAATCATATGATCATACGAAAATACATACATACGCACTTCAAGTGATCATAAGCCACTTCTCAAAATCTTAAACACCAATGATTACTAGAGGGAATATGTGGACCAAAATACCGGATCTACCACTGGAGGAAGTAAACCTGTTTCGCACACCGGTTCAGGGTACTAGACCAATTTGATACCATAAACAACATGGTGACATCAATGACAACATACAAACTGATCTTCTCCATTCTTCCAACACTTTTTTATTTATGTAATATATCTAATTAGTTATGCATGGGTTAAAAATACACTAATGATGGGGGTTACAATGAAGTACAGGATTTGATTTATTTATTTTTGGAGAATGAATGGAATATGGAAATGGATATTTATTTATTTATTTTAGAATAAGTGGAAATGGATTTGTTTAATTATTTTATATTATTTATAAATGGAATATGGAAATGACATTTATTTATTTATTTTAGAATAAGTGGAAATGACTTTGTTTAATTATTTTAGATTATTTAATTTATTGATGGTAGAAAATTAAAGGGGAAATTAGAATGGGACTAGGAAAAGGGAATTAGAATAGATTCATGATATTAAAATATAATATTAGGTTATGATGAGAAATAAGTGCCTATAATAATCAAATGAGATGTATTTCTTTACAATTATAGCTCAAACGTAAAGATGTGAAAATGAAATTTGTAATGGGTGGAAGGCTACATTGAGCACTTATGCATCTTAAAATATCATAGATGTTGTCACACATATTACATGATATAGATACTTTATTACACGTCATAATACAACTTACATGTGGCATAGAGAGCCACCTTAAGTGAAATATCCTTTATCGTGTAAGCACATAAAAAATATAGGATACATAAATAATTTGAATATTTAGATTTGTAAGGCATATGAAACCTAATGTAATCATTCTTTCACTTGTCATGTACCTTGCAAGAGTGAAAGAGAAAAACAACAAAAATGAATTATCTACTAAGGGAAAATGTTCATAACCTTATTGCACCATTTTTACTTTTATATGCTCATAAGCTTCATCAAAGCATCAACAATATTCACCAAAGTATCCACTTCTCAAGCATAAGCATCCTATCATCTACCATGTCACAAAAAAATGATATTGAACATCAATCTCTTCATTCACATATGAAATGTGTTGTGCACATTATGAACTTCATTTCAAAAGTTTAGTTTCTATTAACGTGTTGACAATTAGATCATGGGTGCTTGCAAGTTTCAAGAAATGATTTGTGTATAAAGATATTATGGGATGCCAACATTATTTAAATACAAATCAATACTCATTTTAAATCTTCTAGCTTTGTACCCTTTAGAATCATCCAATCAAAAGAAAAAGTGATGGACCATACAATATTTAAAAGATGGCAAGTGTTGTTAGTAAGATCTTGTGCATCATTGGTGCATATGAAATACTAAAATGGTAATTGTGATCCACAAATAAAAATCTTATTTATGACAAGTCATAAAGAACTATAGGTGTGAATAATAAAGATGTAGAAGATAAAATAAGGACTAAAACAATGCATTCAAATCCTATTCTATACTTAATTGGCAAGTAATTTAACATAAGGAATCAAAGAAAAGACAAAAGAAAACAAGTGTTCTTTAACACACAACTTTTTACTTTTATATGCCTCATAAGCTTCATCAAAGCATCAACAATATTCACCAAAGTATCCACTTCTCAAGCATAAGCATCCTATCATCTACCATGTCACAAAAAAATGATATTGAACATCAATCTCTTCATTCACATATGAAATGTGTTGTGCACATTATGAACTTCATTTCAAAAGTTTAGTTTCTATTAACGTGTTGACAATTAGATCATGGGTGCTTGCAAGTTTCAAGAAATGATTTGTGTATAAAGATATTATGGGATGCCAACATTATTTAAATACAAATCAATACTCATTTTAAATCTTCTAGCTTTGTACCCTTTAGAATCATCCAATCAAAAGAAAAAGTGATGGACCATACAATATTTAAAAGATGGCAAGTGTTGTTAGTAAGATCTTGTGCATCATTGGTGCATATGAAATACTAAAATGGTAATTGTGATCCACAAATAAAAATCTTATTTATGACAAGTCATAAAGAACTATAGGTGTGAATAATAAAGATGTAGAAGATAAAATAAGGACTAAAACAATGCATTCAAATCCTATTCTATACTTAATTGGCAAGTAATTTAACATAAGGAATGAAAGAAAAAGACAAAAGAAAACAAGTGTTCTTTAACACACAACTTCTTGTGTTTGGTTGTGCTCCAATAGATTTATGATTGAGAGATGATATTTTGATTGATCAAACAGACCACATGACCTTGCATTCGAAAGGACATCAAAATATTCCATAAGAGGGTCTATTTATAGATTAGTTAAATGATTGATCAAGGGTTCAGATTTATCAAGGGTTTATATGTTTGAGAAGAGTGGGGAGAGGCAAATCCTCCAAAGGACACCTTGTGATTAGTTCACTTGAAGTTGGTCCAAATTAAATAGATTGGATTGGTCAAATGGAGCCCAAAATCCAAAGCTCGAAGCATGACGAATAAATCATTTGATACGATCGGGATTTTGCAACATCAATTTTCAAGAAAATAGCCTTCTATTGAGAAGGCTTGACCCATTCCATACCTTCTCAAACAACAATAATACTGTCTATGATATATTTGAATGTAATGAATCCAATTTACTCAAACTTCACAATTTAAAGAAGCAGATGACATGCCTTTAAAGCGAAAGTTTTGACAACTATCTTGTATAAAAACATTAAAAACAAAGTATAAAAAAATATGAAAAAAAATAAATTTTAAATAACTAAAACTATTATTTAAAAAATTAATAAATTTCATTAGATAGAATAAAGATTAATTGATTCGAAGTAACTTAATAATTAATTAATAAAGAAAATTAAAAATTAAAAAATATTTATTTATATATTATCAAAACCCATCAAAATTTTAATATCTATTATTAAAAAATTGAAAAGTTAATCGATTGTCACGGTCATAATTAACCAATAAAGAAAAACATTTTTAGATACAGCACCCCTTCAATTTAAAAAAATAAATATCTTTTTAGGATATCCATGCTCTCCTTCACAACAGCAGAATTTTCAATTAAAACTAGCCTAACTTAATCATCGTTACAGTCATCATTATCACCATCATATTGTTCTTTTTCGTCTTCATGGTCAGCAAGGCTATCGTACGCAGGGACCATCGCTTCAAAAAACCCAAGATATTCAAAACCGTCCTTCTCATGCCCAAGTAAGTCCCCGGTTTTCCCTATGGTTTTCCGTCTGGGCCAGGAATGTTTAGTATTTATCTTCCCTCCCATTAAAAATTCCTTAGTCCCCCAGCCCTCGTAAATATAGCAAAGAAAGTCATCCCGCTTAACAGCATACTTTCCATCCTCCTCTTTATAGCATAGTTGAGCAAATAGCCTTTGAAATATGTCGAGGGTTTTCCCTTCTGAGCCTGCCTTCACTCCCATTAATAACGCCTTACACACATGAGAACCTGAATCCTTCTCTGATAGCATCAAATCTTCATTTATCCAGAAGTCATATTTTGATAGATTCCAATCTTCAGGGCTCCAGTCATATGATAGCCTTGATGCAGAAAATGGTGGCATCCAAAAGTCGTATTTTGATAGCATTTCTTCACTAACCACACACATATATATCCACTTTCCACCATCAACACGGTGTCCTGTATATCTTTTCACCCCCTCACAACAGGTTCCATTACAAATGTCACGATCATTGCTAGGGTAACCCCCAAGCATAGTGCAATAGATGAATGTACTGAGCGAATGTTGGGTTTTGTGAAACGCACGGATCATCTCTTCTACATTTTCCCCAGACTTTATAACACAGAAAGCATCCGACAGCAATCCCAATGTGTCGCGAATTTTATCTGCTTTTAAAGTTGACATGGCCGATCTCTCCACTACAATTGTAAGCTCCGAAGGTAATCTCTGAAATCACAGTGCTCTCGCTAAATTATTTTAACAATACACATGGAAAACTGAAAACAGAACATTTACGAGTACTTTATTCATATGCAACCGTTTCGAACAAAAAAAAATCACAACAGACCAACTAAATTGAAAGGAAGCTGTTCGAATAGGAGTCTTAACTAACTGTTCGATCTGTCCCTTATGATTCCAGTTAGCTGGCATTCATGTTATAGTTTGTTGTCAATCCATTATAGTCAGCTGTCAAACTAGTTAGCTTGTTTGTAGGAAGCGGTTGAATTATTGTGTAGTTAGCTTGTTTGTAGGAAGCTGTCAATAATTGCTGTTAAAGAGTAATACGAAATCTGCGTGAGTTCTTCTGTGTTGAATATTATGCTCTGTTTTGCTGCTCTGTTCTCTATTCGCTGCCCCTGTTATTTTATTTTAATTTGGTATCAGAGCGAGGTGATGAAGGCAGCATTCTGTGCTAGTCTAAAGTGAGGGATAGTGTTGATTGTTGTTGTTGCAACCAAAATCTTAATGCTGTGTATGTGTTTTTGAGGAGGAGACTCATAAAGGAGGCAGCATCTATTTCTGAAAGCTTTCCTGTTTTGCAATCTCTGTTTTTTTGGACATCTCTGTGAATCTTAAAGGAGTAGGAATACCACCTGCAACGAACAGCAAAAGAAGCTGAGAAAAAAGCACAAAGGACTGGTATTTTTGGTATCTCTAAAATGGACAAATTTATCTGATTCCTATCTGACCGAGTCAAATAAGTTAGATGGTTCCAATTAGTTCAAGATGCAGACCCTGATGGAGGGGTACAATGTTTGGACCATTGTTAATGGTTCTGAGGTCAAACCTACTGCACCTCAAGCTGCTGTTCAAGATTGGGAGAAAAGAGAATGCAAAGCCAAGATTCTCTTACGGATGTCTGTAAAGGACTCCATCATCCCTCATATTCATGATATTGCTACCTCTACTGGTACGTGGACAGCTTTGAAAGGTTTGTATGAAATTAAAAACACAAACAGAATTTTGTTTTTAAAGAGCAAATTACTTTCAATCAAATGGAAGCAAATGAAAGCCCTGATGTCTTGGCTTGGGATGGTTTGGAGTTGTCTGAAAAGTACTCTGTGGCGGCTGGTTATAAGCAGTTAGGTAGGCAGTTGTTTGGGGACATTGAGGTCCCTTGGTGGAAGCAAGTTTGGCACAAGCTGTCATGGCCCAAGTGCAACTTCTTTATGTGGTTAGTAGCTCAAAACCGGTGTCTTACTTGGGATAATTTATGTAAGCCTGGTTTCCATGGCCCCTCTATGTATGTTTTGTGTCATGGTGGTGAAGAGAGTGTCTCCCATCTCTTCTTCCAATGTTCCTATGCTAGAGAGATTTGGCATTTCTGGTGGGGGGTGTGGAATACGGCCTGCTGGCATGCTTCCTCATTGGTGGAGTTTGGGGAACGATGGGGCAGGGCCCCTGTCTCTACCTCCTTTCTTCAGGCTGCTTGGGCTCTTGGGCCTTCCTTCATTATCTGGAACCTGTGGTTGGAGAGGAATAGGCGGATTTTTCAGGATTTGTTGTTGCTGGCCCCTCACCTGTCGTGGAAAATTCTACACTCTTTAGGGGAAACTATTGCGGCTAAGTGTGATATGACTGTGTTGGTGGATTCTCATGATGTTGGTTGTTGTAATTGTTTTCATCTTCCACCTCCGCAACGGCAGCTCATGCGCAACAGACGTAGACATCCTACCCCGAAGGTGAATAGGGAGGGAAGATGGACCCCCCCTCCTCATGGTGTCCTAAAAATCAACTCGGATGGCTCTTCTTGTGGAAATCCGGGTCATGCTAGCATTGGGGGTATTGGCTGAGATAGCTTTGGGGATGTTTAGTTTATCTTCTTTGTGTATAAGGGTCTTCATACTAATAATCTTATGGAGGCTCAGGCCATTTTATTGGCTGTGGAGTGGGGTAGTCTTTTGGGTTGGCGAAGGATCATATGTGAGTCTGACTCTCAGGTTGTGGTGAACTTATTGAAAAGGCAGTATTTAGATGATGTGAGTTGGCAGTTGGCTTTGATTGTTGAACAAATTCTCACTCTTTGTGCTTCTCTGGACTATATTACTTTCACTCATATTCCTTGAGAATGGAATGGTGTTGCTGATTGCTTGGCTAAATGGGCCTCTGATCGTACTCATGATTGGAATTTGGTGGATCGGGGTCAACTTCCCCTGGATCTATCTCTTCAATTGGATCACTTGGTGGAACTTGATAGGGCCATTTAATGCCCTTGCTTTGTAACGTTTTCTTGTTTGAATAATGTTTTTACCCCTCCTTGATGCTAAAAGTATTAGTGATTATTTATACAGAGTTAAGGAATTAGGGAATAAATTAGCTGACATTGGTGAATCAGTTTCAAGTAGTGATTTAGTTACTATTACTTTGAATGGAATGACAAATGATTATCAAGCTACAAGAGAAAATGCACCTTTTGAGAATTTGGCACGTATCCTTCTACAAGAAGAAAAAAGGAAGAAGCATATGGACAGCAAACTTAAGAGTGCAGTCAGCTTTGATGGCCAAAGACAAAAAGCCATCAAAAGGAAAGCAATGGACAAAGAACAAATGAGGAAAATTTGACAACCAAAGGTATAAAGATGAAAAAAGGTATCAAGATAGGGAATCATCCAAATCAAATGTAAAGAAAAATGGAAATTGTAATTACTGTGGAAAGTTTGGACGTTATTCTTATAAATGTAGGAAAAATAAGTTTAATGAATCCAAAAACAACAAATATGAAGGTAACTATGTGAATGGTGAGGATGAGCTAAGTGATAACCTTCATAATTTAAAGTTGTTTATTTCCGATGCTATTCTATCAGCCGATGTAGATGATTGTAATAATTGGTTCATAGATTCAGGGGCATCAATCCATATGTCATGACATCAAAATTGGTTTAAAAATTTTCATGAGCAAAATGATGGTAGTAAGATCTATTTAGGATATGATAGGTCTCATGACATTAAAGGATATGGTGAAATAAGTGTGCAATTGCCTAACGGAAATGTAAAGCAACTTGCAAATGTAATGTATGTCCCAGGAATTAAGAAGAATTTAATTTAAGTTTCAGCGATTACTAATCAAGGTTTATAGGTTGTCAAGGATATAAAAGTTCACTATAATGTGATTGTTGAAGGAATCAGAATAGGAGGTTTGTATAAACTTGATGTTAAAGTAGAAAGTCATCAAGCAATGGCTTCTACATGTGTATCAACTGAAGAACTATAACACAAGAGGTATGGTCGTCTAAATCTTCAAAATCTTATTTCTCTACAAAGAAAAGATATGGTGCAAGGTCTTCCAAATTTAAAGAATGAATGCATTAGCAGTGATGGTTTGTGCTTTAGGTAAACAGCATAGAAGTGAATTACCACTAAATTCAAATCGAAGGCAAAGAAGCATTCTTGAATTAGTTCATACAGATGTGTGAGGTTCCATGCAAACAAAGTCACTTGGAGGAGCTTCTTATTTCCTTATATTTATTGATGATTGCACTAGATATACTTGGGTCTATCTCTTAAGAAATAAGAGTGAAGCATTTGAATGTTTCAAAGAATTTAAAGTTATGGTGGAAAAACAAACAACTCACAATATTGAAATTCTTAGATCAGATCAAGGGGGGGGGATATACTTTAGATAATTTTGTGAAATATTGTAAAGATAATGGTATTATCAAACAATATATAGTTCCTCATAGTCCAAAACAAAATGATGTGGCTAAAAGAAAAAATAGAACAATAGTTGAGTGTGCTAGGAGTATGCTCAAAGAAAAGAATCTCCCTAATAATTTGTGGGCCGAAGCAATTAGTACAGTTGTTTATTTGTTGAATCAAAGACCAACCAAATATCTAGAAAGGAAAACTCCTTAAGAGGTTTTTATAGGTAGTAAACTTATTGTTAGTTATTTGAGAATTTTTGGAAGTAAGGCATTTTGTCATATTTCAAAAGAAAATGGGAGGAAACTTGATGCTAAGTCAATCAAATGCATATTCATTGGTTATTGTGCAAATCATAAGGCCTACAAAATGTATAATCCTACTACTCATAGAGTGTTTGCTAGTAGAGATGCCATATTTCATGAATTTGCAGATGATGTACAAGAGGAAGAAAAGGAAGAAAATACTACTTCATGGAAATTACTTGAGGACAGAGATGATAGTTCAGATATTGCAGATCAGCAAACTCAAGATCAAGGTGGGAAAGAAACAGGGTAATGAAGCAGTAAGAAGGTCAACATGACAAATCAAGGCACCAATCAAGTATAATGACTATGCTCTTATGGCTCAAGTAATCAGTATAGATGAACCTTATAATTATGAAGAAGCTAATGATCATAAGGAATGGATGAATGCAATGCAAGATGAATATGATTTAATTATGGATAATGGCACTTGAGAATTAACTGAATTACCTGCAAATAAAATTCCTATAGGCTCTAGATGGTTGTTCAAAACTAAGTTTAAAGCTGATGGAACTATTAGTAAATTCAAAGCTAGATTGGTTGCAAAAGGATATCCACAAAAGGAATGAATAGATTATGAGGATACTTTTGCACCTATTGCTAAAATGAATACTATTAGGATCATGATTACACTTGCTACTAAGTTTAATTGGGAGTTACATCAAATGGATGCTAAGTCAGAATTTTTTAATGGTGATTTAAAAGAAGAAATATATCTTGTTCAACCTGAAGGATTTGTAAAGAAGGGAAAAGAACAATTGGTGTACAGGTTAAAGAAAGTATTGTATGGTCTAAAACAGGCACCAAGGTATGAGAAAATTGATAAATTCTTCTTTCAGCAAGGGTATGTTAAGAGTAAAAATGATCCAAATTTGTACATAAGGAAAGATGAATATGGAAATGTTGTTTTGATTTCATTGTATGTGGATGACTTAATTATAACAAGAAGTGCTATAGAGTTGATTGATGAAATCAAAACAAAATTATCACATGCATTTGAAATGAAGGACCTTGGTAAAATGCATTATTTATTTAGGAATTGAAGTATGGAGACAAGATGGTAAGACTTTGATTACTCAAAGAAAGTATGCAAAGAAATTGATTCAAAGGTTTAATATGCAAGATTGTAAAGCAGTGCCTACTCTATTAGAACAAAATGTTATGTTTTCTAGTGATGATGATGCTACAAAAGTCAATGGGACTTTGTATAGACAGCTGGTGGGAAGTTTGAACTACTTGACTACTACAAGGCTTGATATTGCATATTTAGTCAGCATACTTAGCCAATTCATGGCTAAGCCTCTTGAGCCTCATTGGAAAGCAGCAAAGAGAGTGATTCGATACCTACAAAGTACTATGGATTTTAGCATTGAATATACTAACCATTTGAATGTTGAATTGACAAGTTATTCAGATTCTGATTGGGCAGGTGATCCAGATGATCATAAATCAATAACTAGTTATGCATTCAGGATAGGATTGGGTGTTATTTCTTGGAGCAGCAAGAAACAACCTAACTGTTTCTTTATCATCTATTGAAGTTGAGTACAAAGCATTGTGCAATGCTACTTGTGAAGCTATTTGGCTAAAGTGGATTCTTGAAGATATGGGACAAAAGCAAAAGGACTAATTCCAATCAAATGTGACAATCAAAGTACATTCAAGTTAGCAAACAACCCAGTTTATCATGCAAGATCAAAGCACATTGAAACTCAGCATCATATTGTAAGAGAGAAGATTCAGTGTCAAGAGATAGAGCTGCAATATTGTAACACAAATGATAATATGACTGATGTTTTTACTAAGCCATTCGGCAAAATAAAGTTTGTATCATATAGAGATATGTTAAGCGTCAAGCAAAATTCCATTATTCCTTAAGGGGGAGTGTTGGAATAAGTCAAGAATGCAATTATTCCTTAAGGGGGAGTGTTGGAATAAGTCAAGAATGCAATTATGCAAGTAGGAGGAGTTTGAATAGGAGTCTTCAACTAACTGTTCGATCTGTCCCTTATGATTCCAGTTAGCTGTCATTCATGTTATAGTTAGCTGTCATTCATGTTATCGTTTGTTGTCAATCCATTATAGTCAGCTGTCAAAGTAGTTAGCTTGTTTGTAGGAAGCGGTTGAGTTATGTGTATCTGTATATTTGTAATTGCTGTTGAAGAGTTACAGGGAATCTGCGTGAATTCTTCTGTGTTGAATATTATGCTCTGTTTTGCTGCTCTGTTCTCTATTCACTGCTGCTGTTATATTATTTTAATTAATATTGGACAAACTGATGAGAAAATACAAATATTTAGGTTTAATACCTGATGCGAAAATACAAACTGATGAAAAAATACAAATATTTAGATTTAATACCTGCAAACTTTCAACGCAATTTATTGTAGGAGTATCTGATATAATCATTTCCTTCAGTCCTTTCAATTCTTCAATACCTCTCATATTCTGCAGTTTTGGACAGTTAGTGATGATAATGCTCTCCAGGCATGTTAAAGATTCAATACCTTCTATATTCTGCAGCAATGGACACGCCACAATGCAAATTCTCTTCAGCTCTTTCAATTCTGAAATGCCTTCTATATTCTGCAGCTTTGGACATCTCTGAATCCAGATTCTTTTCAGTCCCTTCAATTCTTCAGTAGCTTTTATTTTCTGCAGATTTGGACAATTCTTAATCCAGATCCTCTTCAATCCCTTCAATCTTTCAATAGCTGAAATATCCTGCAGGTTCCAACACCACCTAATATCGATCTTCTTAAGACAACTGACACTCCCAAAATTTGGCAACTCTTCCATATTTCCGCATTTCTGTATGAGGAACACTTCAAGATTTAGCAGATCATTGCCCAATATTTTTATCAACTCTCTACATTGGAACAACTCCAGATGTTCCAGTGTTGTTACCCCTCTTAAGTCCACTTCAATAAGATCTGTCATAGTATAAAGCTTTAGAGATTTAAGGGTGGGACAAAACTGTCCACTGATTGAGACCTTCGTTGTGGTGGATATCCCACGGAGAGTTATGGCCTCGAGGCTTCTCATATGAAACCGACAATCAGTTGTCTCTCCCCTATTGCTCAAAGCAATTTCCTCTTCTATTTTAAGAAAGGACAACTCTAAAGTTTTCAGACTGGCGAATTCTCTTAGAAAATTTAGGGAGCATTTGCTGTCATAATCTTTTAAAAATTCTAGGTGCAGACTTTCCAGATGTTTTAACCTTCCAAACGAACTCATCAGTTCGTTAACATCTCTCATAGGCAGATTTACGTTAGAATTCTTCTTTAGACGTTCTTGAAACGCCTGATAACGTCTCCGTCTCTCATCTGGATTCTTCTTATGACGTCTGCGAAACACATCTGAATTCTCCATGAGATGTAGCTCTTTCAACTTGAGTGGAGCCTGGAATATACAATCACTTTGTTTCAAACTGTTGTTTCTCAATAATAAAAATCTTAAAAGAACGAACTATTTGCTAATTGCCAAAATTTAAATTTTGATCAAGAAGAAGTATATATACCTGGTCATCTCTTTGCCACAATCTCGGAGGTAGTAAGGCTCCTTCAAGAAATAAAATCTGCAAACTTTGTACAGGAATCCATTCAGGAATACACATATAATTGCTATCATTTTTAAGTTGAAGCCATTGTAAATCAGATAATGTCTTTGAACTCTCAAGAAAATATTTCATTTTAGAAGCATTTTCATGGTTCCCAATATAATTGAAACATCTGAAATTTTTTCCTTCTGACACCGTGAGGATGTCTTGAAATCCCTTGATTTCGCGCATTCCAATCTGAAGTCCAAATTTCTTTGGAGTTAGAAAATGTTCTAACTATGTTACGAGTAAATGTTATAACAACTTATAAAAAATTAAAAAATAATAAAATAAAAAGGTTTTAACAGCTTATTAAGAAAACCATTTCTAACTAGGTCAAATTTTAAGGCCGCAAAAAACGCATACGAGATCTTTAGGATGCCATAGCCGACAAGGATTCATTTGATCATCTGCCATTTCTCTTCCTAAGTCGCGGAGGTGGTCATGCATTTCAAAAACAGGCTGCTCACGCTTTGACGACCAGGCATTGGGAAAATATTTTACTTCGGTAACTTCCACAAGACACTTGTCTTTGAGGGTCTGCAGTGCATATTCGGCTCTCCACCCTGAAGCCTTCCATATACTTGTGGCAGTGCTTACTTCCTTCCGTATGAAAAAGCATGCTATATCCATAAAGATCTGCTTTTGATCCTCTTCCAGAGCATCATAGCTTATTTTAAGCGCATATTTTATGTCTATGGGTCTTGCCTTCACATCATCTAACTGTAACTTCCAAAAACCCTTATCACTGCCAGAAACATGCGCACCCATTACTCGAAGAGCAAGAGGTAAACCCCCACACGCTTCGACAAAGCCATCTACCAAATTCTCAAATCCATGTTCACAGTATGGCCTATGAAACGCATGCCAGCAGAAGAGATGTCTGCTATGCTCCGCATTCATTTGTTTCATCTTATAACGGACTCTGACTCCGGCCTGTATAAGAAGCCTCTCGTCACGGGTTGTGACAATGACCAAACTGTTGGGATTGAGGGCATCTATGGGTAAAAGGGCATCTAACTGCTGCTTATCATCAACATCGTCTATAACTATAAAGAACCTTAATTCGCGGCTCCTTTGAAAGACATGCTCGATATAGGCAGTTCCTTCTTCTATACTACAAAAGTTATAATGATTTTGAGGAAACAGATTGAGAATCTCACTTTGCAAAGAAGGCAGCTCACCTTTGACATATTTCTCCCGCACATCAAACAGACTAGCTGATCCACTGAATTCTGAATGTTTACTTTTGAACAAATATTTGGCGAGAGTGGTCTTGCCAGACCCTCCCATTCCATAGATGCCAATTATTTTATCTATCATCTGCCCATTTCTCTGGCAATTACTGTGGAAATCTTCCACAATCTCATCAAGTCCCACCTCATATTTTGCAACTTGGAACGAAATTTTTCTCTTTTGCTTTTCCTTCTTCACGGCGGACACGACGTCCTTACACAGCTTAATCAGATCACTGAAAATAAGAAAAGCCAAAAAGAAGATTTAATAAAAATGGCGATTTTTAGACTAACTGAACTAGATTTTAGAAAAAGAATCAACAAAATATAGAAAAATATATGGATGGAAAGCACATTAAGATATCATACTCATTCTGTCCGCTGAGTTCGTAGCCCTTGATCCCTGCAACGTTCTGGAGGCAATCTTTCCACTGTTGAATGTCATAATGAGGGTATTTATCCTTCTCTCCGTGTTTGGAAAATGCTTCTTCAACTTTGTTTTTGATGTACCGGAAGTCTGAAGGCTGAACACAATAAAACAGGGGAATAATCCTAGCCTTGGTTTGAAATATCATAGCTAGCTTAGCTAAGCACCCAGGAGACTCTGCATATCGTGGTGACAAGATGACTATGTGCACTACGGCAGAGAATATAGTGAAAGAAAGTGGATCTGCAAGCTCAGTCTCTTGTGAATCTAGATATGCCTGGATCCCATCTTGCTGTAGAGAATTGTAAAGCTGCAGAGCCAGAGTTGTTTCGACGTCTGGACCTTGGTTGATGAGTACATCGCATCCCTGCTCTCTTCGACCTGATGACGAAGTGGACGCCATTAACAGAAATTGATGCTCTGGAGAAGAAACAAATAAAAAAGAGATACAAGTAAAGAGATACAAATAGCCAAGAGTGTGCAAGTAGGGAGGTAGTTGATTGATTTGAGGACTGGTTTCGCAGGTCAGTAACACATTGTTGACTGGCAGATGCCAACGAATAGTTTTGGTCTTATGATACTGAATTTACGTGACGTACAGAAACCTTTGGAAGATGCCAACGGACACTTTCGGCGTTATCATTATGGCAATGTCTATGGGGCTGACAATTTGCACCGACGGGCGTGGGCATCCAATGGCTACACCCGTGCAAGCCACTGCTAACAGTTTGTACCTGTACCTGCTCTTCCGTCCTGCTGCGGCTGTCACCCATCACCTACACTGTAATCAACTTGCCGTCCCCCTGCTCTCTCAGTCAATGCCCATTGAGATCTGCGGTTCCCGATATCTGCTGGGCAATGTCTATAAATTTTTATTTTTTCTTAAAACATATTTAAAAAGTGCATTAATTTCTTTTTAATTTTTTATTATATGTTTTAAAAATTAATGTATTAAAATTATTATGTATTTTTAGTTTTTTTTTTCAATTTCTTTTTAATTTTTAGAATTGGTGTATTATAGATTTGTTTTTGCTAATAATTTTACTTTTTTTTAATTTCTTTTTAATTTTTGAGATTAGTGTATTATAGATCTTTTAAAGATTTATAAGTATTATATTTTATTTGATAAACTATTTTTATTTACTTAGAATTATTTACTTTTTATCTACTTTATTTTATGTTTAAAATATTTTGTTTTACTGTATTGTTTAAAAGGTTTTTTTTGTCTAAAATTTTTTCTTTTGTGTTTAAATTTACATGTGAGAAATTATCTCAAGTTAGTTTTCCACCTCCAAAAATTAAATATTTATACAATAATGTTTTATTTCCTTATAAACATAACAAAACAATATCAAATAAAAATTATGAGGATTTCAATTTTATTGTTTCAAATTTGCATGTGAAATACATGTTCAAAAATATTATTATAGATTGTGACATCAACTAAAAGTACATAATAAAAAATATTTTAAACATAAAATAAAGTAGATATTAAGAAAAGTAAATAATTTTGGGTAAATAAAAATAGTTTATCAAATAAAAAATAATACTTATAAATCTTTAAAAGATCTATAATACACCAATTCCAAAAATTAAAAAGAAATAAAAAATCCTAATACACTTTTAAAAGTAATTTAATTTAAATATTAAATTGTAAAAACAAAAAAATATTTATTATAGTTTATTTAATCTAAATGTAGATTAGAACTATTATAGTATTTAAAATTATTTAACACTAGTATTATAGATCTAAATGTAGTATTGCTAACCACTATTAAGTTAAAGGGAGTTTAATAATATTAATTAAAGGGAATTATACCTTTTAATAAAAAATTAAATTCCTTTAATTAATGTTAGTTAACTATTTCCCCTTATATAAGTTATTATTTCCTATAAAATAATAATTCCCTATTATTAACTAAACCTTAATAGTACATATTTTACCCTATAGGTTAAAATATATTTTACCCTATAGGTTTGATATAACTAAACCTTAATCTAATTCCAAAAAATATATATTATAAAATTTAATATTTTCCCTATAATATAAAATATCAAATTAAAAAATAGTTTAGTACATAATAAAGTAATATAGGGAATATTTTCCTTATAATAACCTTTATTTTACTATAATAAAAATAGGATATAATTCATCTAAATATTAAATTACTTTTTACTATTATTAAATGTAGTACATTTAAATAACTAACCTATTTTAATTTTAATTTTACCTATTATAGTACATAACTATAGATTTATAAGTAGTATTTTAATTGAAATTAAATATTAAATTTCTCAAAAAAAATCTACATTTCAGCTAAAACAAAAATCTACCTTTTACTAACCACTAATGGTTTCAAGCTAACTCCCTTCCCACTAACCACTATTATTATGCATTTTACCTTTTTTAAAGTTGATAAGTCTAAGAATATTTTTATTTGTAACTATTCTTTTACTGTATTGTTAAAAAAACCTTTTAAACAATATAGTAAAACAAAATATTTTAAACATAAAATAAAGTCTATTAAGTAGATAAAAACTAAATAATTCTCTATAAATAAGATAAATAGTAAATAATCATGTATAAATAAAAATAGTTTATCAAATAAAAAATAATACTTATAAATTTTAAAAGATCTATAATACACCAATTCCAAAAATTAAAAAAAAAATTAAAAAATTAACTAAAAATACATTATAATTTTAAAGAATTATTTACTTTTTAATTTTTGGAATTGGTGTATTATAGATCTTTTAAAGATTTATAAGTATTATTTTTTATTTGTGAAACTATTTTTATTTACCCCAAATTATTTACTTTCCATACATAGATAGATATTAAGTAGATAAAAAGTAAACAATTCTAGGTAAATAAAAATAGTTTATCAAATAAAAAAATACTACTTATAAATCTTTAAAAGATCTATAATACACCAATTCCAAAAATTAAAAAGAAATAAAAAAATTAAAATCTAATAAATTTTTTAGTTAAATCCTAAAATAAAATTGAAATAATATTTAAGTACTTTTAGACAAAAAAAACCTTTTAATAAGTACATAATAGACAAAAAAAAATAGTTAGACTAACTTATAGTTAGTGTATTAATATTAGATATTATTTCTGGTATTAATAAAAATAATTATTTTTGTGTTTAAAGGATTTAAATGGTTTTTTAGTTTAATCTTCCTAAAAACCTAATAGATAAACTATTAGGGTATTAATACATAATAGATATTAAGTAGATAAAAAGTAAATAATTCTGACATAAATTCTTTTTATGCCTAAATTTTCCACTCTGCTTTTGGGTCCTCTGGTTTCATTTCTGCTTCCATACACAAGTAGATATTAAGTAGATAAAAAGTAAATAATTCTCGATAAATAAAAATAATTTATCAAATAAAAAATACTACTTATAAATCTTTAAAAGATCTATAATACACCAATTCCAAAAATTAAAAAGAAATAAAAATAAAATAAAATCTAGTTAATATCTATAAAGTACATTTTTTGGGCGAGGGCCCTAGCTCGGTTGGCTAAGTAATTCTGTTGCGGCTCTGCTGGTCACGAGTTCTAGTCTCCCCCGTCCCGTGGTACCGGAGGGTGTGTCGCGCCAGCGCCGCCGGTCACGTTAAAAAGTTTACCAGGCACACTGCAGTTTATAGGGGGTCGTGCTACCCGATTCCTGCAGTCTAAAAAAATAAAATAAAGTACATTTTTTAGTTAAATCCTAAAATAAAATTGAAATAATATTTAAGTAATTTTAGACAAAAAAAAACCTTTTAATAAGTAGATAATAGACAAAACTATTAGGGTATTAGTACATAATAGATTTGATTAATAATTTTAGGTACCTATTTAATATTATTGGTTACTATTATCATGAGGTTTTAAACACAAAAAATGTGGTTAGCAAAAAAAATAATGTATTAGGATAATTCCCTAATTAAACCCCCTTTATATTAAACCTTTATAAATTATTATTTGATAAAAAAAAATAGCAATTCCAAACCTTTATATTACTATAATAAAAATAGGAAATAATTTACTAACCAATATAAAAATAATATCTAACTCCCTTATCAAAAATAGGAATTTTTACTATATCTATTATAAAAACCTTAATATCTAAGATAATAACATTATTAACTAGAAAAATATCCACTATAAAAATATCTAAGGAAAACTTATATATTTTTAATATCATTAATAAGTACCTATAATTGATGTATTATAGTATTTTAATTTAATTCCAAAAAAATATCTATTATAAAATTCAATATCTAAGGGAGTTTTTTTAGTTAAGGTTTAGTATTTAAAAACTACTTTAAATAGTGTAAGTAAAAGATAGATTTTCCCTTAATAACTATTAAGTAAAAGGTATAATTCTACTTTATATATTAGTTAAAACCTAATTCCCTTCATTATGTATAATAACTTTAAACATAAATTAGTATTAAATACACTTAATATTTAAGGTTTTAACTAATTCCCTTAATAATGTTTTAGTAGAATTTGTTTTGGTAAAATATATATTATTATCCTACAATATCTATAGGGAAAATAGTAAAATAAAGGTTATTATAAGGAAAATATTTTCTATTTTTTAGTTAGATATTATTTTTATATTAGTTCACTAACCAATATAAAAATAATATCTAACTCCTATTATTTCTCTATAAAATAATAATTCCCTATTTTTAACTAAACCTTAATAGTAATATTAAGGGAATTTAATATTAGTTAAATATTGATAAAATAAGGGAAATTTAATAAGAGAATTATTAAACTAATAAAAATTTCCTTTTATTATTGTTTTAGTTGATTTAAACCAATAATAGTATTATAGTTATAAAAATTAATAGGTTTTAAATAGTGTAAAATTTAAATATTATTGAACATTAGTTAAAATACTATTTTTATTATTTACCATTTTATTTGAAATACTACTTTTGTATTGTTTTAAATATTGTTTTTGTTAGTTTTGCACCTCCAAAAGATCCACTTGAAATTTAAATTTTCATAATGGTTTCAAGCTTACTCCCTTCCCACTAACCACTATTATTATATTTTACCTTTTTATTTTACCTTAAATATTTATACAAGAATGTTTTATTTCCTTATAAACATAACAAAACAATATCAAATAAAAATGACTAAGGATTTAAATTTTAGTGTTTCAAATTTGCATGTGAAATACATGTTCAAAAATATTATTATCTATATTTTTTAGGGTACTAGATATTACACTAATTTTAGTTTAAAACCTAAAAAATAAAAAATCTATGCCTAAAAGGTAGATTTAAATGGTTGTCCATAATCAACTTGGAATAAATTAACTAGTGTAATATCTAGTTTTTAGATTTTAATACACTAACTATTGGTATTAAAATTTATATCTACTAGGCAAAAATGTATGGTAAGGAATTATTAAATTTATGTAATTTTCTATAGATCTACTTAATATCTAGATATTACAATTTTAATAAGTTTAAAAATATTATTTTTGGAATTAATGTTTTAGTTTTTAGATTTTATTAAAAACTAGATATTTATGTTTAAAATATATTAAAAATATTTATTTGCAATCTATGAAATTAATGCCCATTGAGATCTCTTTTTAACATAATTATTTTATTTTATTAAAATTAAATAAGAGGTTGATTACAGTATAAATTTATTCCAAGTTGATTATGGACAACCATTTAAATCTAGCTGGTAGTTGGGATAAATTTGGCACGTCCCACATTAATATCCTACTTGCAGTTTTCTACCAGTGGACTTGTCTGCTAGGATAGCAAACTAGTGGGTACGGGCTAATAACAAAACAGTTAGGGGCAAGTCCATCAGCATGGCAGGGCATCAGATGCCCATCGACCCATCGATGCAAATTTTGGCCTCCATAGCCAGTGCCAATAACCTTTGGGTGTTGGCTATCATCGTTTCTCTCACCCTGTACCAACACTGTCTGTGCAACACTGCAAACTTTGTCTGTGCGAGGAGTGGAGTAAAAGATAACATAATACTTTATCTTTATTTTTTTTATTAAATATTTTTATATTTATTTTATATTTTTCATTCAAAACTTTCAATATTTAACTATAATTTTAAAATTATAAAAAAATATTTAAAATATTAATAAAATTTTATTTTAAAGTAAAATATATATAAATACATAGTATAAAAAGTATTTAAATTTTCAAAAAAAATCTATTAAATTAAAGTAAACACTTGAATAAATATAATAGTTTAATATTGATATCTCTTTAGATGGATGTGTTTAAGATAACTATAATATTAAATTTTGAGATGTTGATGTATTTAAAATAACTATAATATATTATTAAGAGCTTGTGAAATAAACTAGCATACATATATTAATTAATAATATATATAAAATACATAGAGAGTTATCACAAATTATTTCTTTTTATTTATTTTTATGTTAGAATGATATTTAAATTAGTAAATGTATAGATATATGTTATAAAATAATTCCTTATTTCAATTATTTTCAAATTTAGAACCCAAAACCTAATTGAACCCTAAAGCTCCACCTTAATTCTAATCACAAGTTCTATCTTAGAATCCTAACTCTAACCCTTACCCTAGTTGAGTTGTAATACTAACCTTAAACCTAACCCTATCCCTAATCGTAATTGAAATTCAACCCTAATTATAATTCTAAACCTAAACATAATTTTAGCCCTATTCATAATATTCATTCTAACACAAACCATACTCCTAATTACAATACCAACTCTAATTTTAATCCTAATAAAACCCTAAGAGTAATTCCAATTAAAACCTAACCCTAACCTAACTATAACCCTGACCCTAATTGAACCCTAATCCTAACCATAGTTAAACAATTACCCTAATTGAATATAACCCCTAACCATAACCTAGGTAGTTAAATCCTAATTAAATTTTAATCATAATGTTAATTGTAATTATAACCCTAACTCTAGTTGAATTATAGCCCCAACCTTGACTCCAACCCCAACCATAACCCTAACCTAAAACTTTATCACATATACCAATTGTACCCTAAACCCAATCTTAATTAAATATTAATCATAATTAAACGCTAATCATCACTAATATAACCCAAGATAACCCTAATAGTAACTAAGCCCCAATTCCCTAACTCTAACCCTAACTCCAACCAAACCTTAATCATAAACCATAATTGCTAACCCTAACCTAACACTAACTTTAATTGAAAAACAACCCTAGTTCTAACCCTAATTGAACATAAACACTAACCCCAAGCTTTACCCTAGAACATAAACCCTAAGCCTAATCAAAATTCAAGACTATTTTAACTTGAACGCTAATGAAACCTAAGTCTTAGAATCCTAATTAAGCCATAAACTAATTAAAACCAAACCCTAATTAAACCCTGACCCTAATTGGAACCCTTATTCTAACCCCAAGCTTTATATGAGATAACCCTAACCTTAATTTAATTCTAACCCGAAGCTTTTTCCTAGAACTCTAACTCTAACCCTAAACCTAAGTAAACCCTAACCCTAATCCTAATTAAAAGTTCAATCCTAACTATAATACTAATTTTAACACTAATCATAATTATAATCCTAACCTTAGTTGAACACCCTAACCCCAATCCTAATTGAAATCTAACCCTAACTGTAACACTATTTCAAACTCTAATCATAATTATAACCTTAACCCTATATTTGAACACCATAAGCCTAACCCTAACTATAGTTGTCCCTAATTGAACCCTAACCCGAATTGGACATAAAACTTAGTCACCCAAAAATCACTTTGACTTAGTCACTTTGATTTTTTTTAACAATTTAGTAGAATATAATTCCAATTGACAAGTAGCTTCAAGAAAGATCTTTAGAATATCTTCTTGTTCTATCAATATTACCAATAAAAAAAATACCACTTTGACTTAGTCACTCCCAACACCTACTTCCTAAATGGTCACTGTGATGCACAAATATTAAATTACACATAGATAAACAATAAATTACACATAGGTAAACATGCCACACACATCATATTTTACATAAATAAAAATTTGTATAATTTATTTAAATGAAACATATATCTAATACAAATAAAATTAACATGATGAAATCTTCTTGTATTAATAAAATTAAAATAATAACTTTATTTTATATATTAATAAAATTCATTTAAATTTATTTATTGAAAATAAAAAATAAAATTAACATGTTATTATTTACAAATTTTGGAGTTAATAAATTTATAAGTTATTATTATTATTTATAAGTTAATATTATTATAAGTTATGAAATAATAATTTCATCTAACATTTCTAAGTCCTAAAACCCCAAAGGGTTACGGTTCTTAGATAAAGCTTGGGGTTAGATTTAAATTAAGGTTAGGGTTACAACTCAACTAGGGTAAGGGTTAGAGTTAGGATTCTAAGATAGAACTTATGATTAGAATTAAGGTGAAGCTTTAGGGTTCAATTAGGTTTTGGGTTGGGTATTTGCAGGATCATGATGGGCCAAAAAGTGGCAATATGATGCGTATGTGGCTGACGACTATTTTTAACCCAAAATTGATGAAACAAAAAGGGTTTTTAAAGGAGATTCCCAGATTTCCACCAATTTAAATTATGCATTACTTTGAATTTAATAAGTAATTACTATTCCTTTTCTATTCAAATTACAACTAAAGTCATGATTGATAGGTTGATTGAAAAACATCTATACCTTTCAAATGGTATCACATTTTTCAAATCCAAAACATGTATCACATTCTATTCTTTGCATACTGTAGGATTAAAAAAAAATTGAATTTCATGAAGTTTTGACCAAGTTAAGGTGGTCAGGACATACGATTTTTATATTTTTTAAAAATTTGTAATAAAAATTCATAATTAATTATTTATTTGGAAAAAAATTACAAAAATGCATCATTGAGGGCATGAGTCCTCTACTTATATCTAAAATTTTATAAAAAATATTATCATTTTATTGTGGTTAGGTGGTCAAACAAACACCTACTTCTTATTTTCCACTGAAATTTAAGTACCATTGCATTGAAATTTCAAATTTTCACCAAATAGATTAAAAAAAACCTAGTAGTTTAGAAACTACATTCAATTTGCTACAAATTATATTCTTACATATTTTTGAAATAATATAGATAACTTATTCAAATTTTTACGTCAAGTTGCCTAACTCATTTTTGAATTTTTGCCTTAAGGGCTTGTTTTTCCATGATGATCTTGCACATACACAGTTCGTTGTGCATGTTTTTCCACATGCTTATTTGTGGCAGGGACCCCCTTTTTTTCGCTCCTGACAAGCTGTTTTGCTTCTGTCTTGTTTTGCGTACCCCATTTTCCAAGCCCAAATTGGTCATGTGCCTTCAAATGATCAAATTCCCCTTACCAAATTCACCTACTTGGGGTATTCAAGTAAAGGGAGAAACAAAGTCCCTCGTCCCTTTTCTGCCTTTTGTCTTGTTCCTACTAACTTGGTCCATGATCGCTTGATTTGCTTTTTTCTGCATTTTAGACTTTGGGGACAACTTTCTGGTGGATTTGGGATGTTTTTGTTGTGCCTAAGTGAACTTCCAAGGTTTTGTCAATGTTTCGTTAAATTTCAGTGGTTTTAGAACTTTTCCTCCAGAACTCCCTCCCTCTTTGGCTATTTTGAAACATCTATGGACCCCCGACGGTCCGCTTTCCACATTTTTGACTTTGGAACAATTTCTTGGTGGATTTGGGATTTTTTTGGTGCCTAAGTGAATTGCCAAGGTTTTGTCAATGTTTCGTTAAGTTTCAATGGTTTCAGAACTTTCCCTCCAGAACTCCCTCCCTCTTTGGCTATTTTGAAACATCTGTGGACCCCTGACGGTCTGCTTTCCACATTTTTGACTTTGGGGGAAACCTTCTAGTGGATTTGGGATGTTTTTATGGTGCCTAAGTGAACTACCAAGGTTTCATCAACGTTTCATTAAGTTTCGGTGGTTTCAAAATTTTTCCTCTGGAACTCCCTCCCTCTTTAGCTATTTAGAAACATCTGTGGACTCCCGACGGTCTACTTTCCATATTTTTTACTTTGGAAAAAACTTTCTGGTGGATTTGCGATGCTTTTTTGGTGCCTAAGTGAACTGCCAAGGTTTCGTCAATGTTTCGGTGGTTTCAGAACTTTCCCTCCAGAACTCCCTCCCTCTTTGGCTATTTTCAAACATCTATGGACCCCCGATAGTCCACTTATTAGATTTTTGACTTTGGGGACAACTTTCTAGTGGATTTGGGATGTTTTTGTGGTGCCTAAGTGAATTGCCAAGATTTCATCAACTTTTCGTTAAGCTTCGATTGTTTCAAAACTTTCCCTTCAGAACTCCATCCCTCTTTGGCTCTTTTGAAACATCTGTGGAGCCCCAACGACCCAACCTCTGGGACCTGGGCCCTCTGTGGCCGTTTCCGGGACTCCATCCCTCTATGGTTATTTTGAACATCCATGGAGCCCCAATGACCCAACCCCTCTGTGGTCGTTTCTGGGACTCCATCCCTCCATGGCCGTTTTGAACATTCATGGAGCACCGGTGACTCGGCCTCCGAGACCTGGCCCCTCCGTGGCTATTTCCAGGACTTCGTTCCTCCGTGGCCGTTTTGAACATCCGTGGAGCACCAGTGACCTAGCCTCGAAAACTCGGCCTCTCCGTGGTCATTTCTGAGACTTCATCCCTCCATGGCCGTTTTGAACATCCGCCAGCCCTCGACCACCGAGCCTCTAGAACCTGGCCCCTTTGTGGCTGTTTTTGAGACTCCACCCCTCTGTCACCGTCTAGGACTTTCCTTCTAGGCTATCGTGTGTTCATTGACTTTTCAAAAAGGTGATGACCTTCCGGCTTTCCCCTTCCAAGCTTCTAGTTTTTTTGAAATGAGTCCAATGTTAAGGAAGTTTTTCTGGGCACTCTTCTTTCCCCTTTTCCCATGCGCTATAATTGAAAATTTAGGTTTTTCTATGTTTTGTGAGGTCCGGGAACTTCCCTTCTAGTTCATTGCCCCTCGTTCGTCGCCCGCCCTCTTGGGCCTGCATTAATGTTTATGGTCCAAATGAGCTCCAAATATGAATATTATAATCTTTTGATAATGCATGGATGAATCTAACAAGGATTTTGCAAAATTTGAATAACATTCTCCTTTATTTGTGTATGAAAGGACTTATGACACTTCATGTATGTAGGATTCAAGGAGCCTACTGTGGGTCCGTTAGGAGACCCATCGAGAAAGCTGAACAAGGAGTTTGCATAGCTCCTGTCACCATTCATTTCATGTTTGCCTCTCCCCCTAGGACCCACCAATAGGGTCGACATTAGAAGATCTATGCCAAGGAAGTCAACGATAAAAATGCAAGAGAGTGGCCTTGAAGAAAGCATAAGGGAGTTGTCCGCCCAAATCAAGGCCAACCAATCCATTGATGTCAATCGTCAACGGGCTCGTTTGATCAAAGGAAGAACACTGCAAACACATCAAGTAAGAAGATAGCTTTTAGGCAGTTTCAGCTATAGTAAAAGGGCAATCAGCTAAATGATGAAATTGCTACAGCACCTGAGCACTAGATGACAAAACAGGGAAAAGCCAAAGATGTATTTTTAAATTGCTAGATAATGGGGGGTAGGTGAAACCCTAATGTAAATAAAATCTAGGCCACTCATTGTGAATTAATCATAGCCATTCATTTGGGCTTTGGAAAACTATAAATAGGGGCTTGCCCCTCATTTGTAAGGGTTGGAGAGTTGTTGTAAAAAGCATTTGCAACAATAGAAGACAACATTGCATGATTTTATGGATGTTCTCTTTGATTTTGCTCATCTTGCATGCATGGTTCTACCGTCTATGTTAGTTTTAGTATTAGATTCTTGAATGAAAGTGATAATGGAAATTGTTGTTATGGTATTTGATGAACTTTCAGCCCATACTTTTAGCACTTGTTGATGACAAATTGTTGTGTAAAGTTAGCCTGGGCTTTTTGATTTCAATGTTGCAACTTAGTTCAATCACATGTGCAATATGAAAATCTACAGTCCTTAGAAGATTGCACTAGTTTTGTGTAGTTGTAGGTTTCTCTTGGTCAAGCAAAACTCATTTTAGGAAGCCTATCTACTGTAGAAGCCACCATTGTTACTGTTCATTCGTAGCTTAGGATTAGAACAGCTTTCTTAACCCTTCTCCTTTTGCTATTTTTTTTAGTCCTTGGTTAGAGTGGGATCTCAAGCATCACCATGAAGCTAAATCAGATGAACTTGATGATTTTCAGCTTATTGTTTTGAGTGGACAACCACTGTTCATTCACTTCCAGCACTTTAAAATTGTATTTGCAAACCCAACTTCCCATGCTTTGTAACTCATCTATAAGTCTACCTTGTGATTCCAACAAATCACATAAATCAATTGAGATATTCCAAGCACTATCAAGACCTAACATTAGAGACCTTGGGATAGTGTTTTACAATCTAATTGTGGAAGATTGTCTTTCAAGAGAGCTAGTGCACCTACGCACTGCCTGTGTTGACAAGTGCATAAAAAACACATCAACAAAATTGGCGCTAGAAGGAGGGCATGACATGTTGAGGCTACAAAGATGAAAGTTGGCACTTTGAAAAGAGAACTTTCAAAGAAGAAATATGAGATTAGGAGATCTTTTTTAATGCTAAAAAATCAAAAAATTCTAAAGGAAAAAGAAGATGAGCCGAAATGGAGTAGCATGTACGGATCGACATCACCTAGCTACATGCAGATTTAAATAGAAGACTGAAGAAGCCATTGCAGTAATTCACATTGGCGGATAGATGTCAGATCCATTGCACTCGCAGGCATAACGAATTGGGGTGTCTCACTTTTCTGAGTAGGATTGAAAGGGTATTGCAAGGAGAAATTCTCTTTTGGGAAATATACCAACCTTTAGCTCCTGCAGACCCAGAGGAAGAATTGACAACCATGGCAGCCAAAGAATTCAAGGAGCTGATCCAGGAACATTTGAGCAGCAAAGATGAACCAAGATTGGAGGAAATATTGATTTCTAGTTGGTGCAGATTTCACAATGCACCCCACTCCAAATTCACTTGCTCGTCATGCACAAAAATCATCGCTCAAGCCAAGAGTTGTTTGGACAAGTTGGAGCAGCCAACTCCCAATGAGGAGAAGTTATCTAATGAGGTAGAAGAGATGTCAACATCCAAAGTATAGCACATTGAACATGAACCAAGAAATTTGACACGAGCTAGTGTTGGGATAATGAACATTGAAGCTGAAAATGAAAAGGAAGAAGTTGGTTTTAGTAGGAAAGTAGAATGTTGTGATGAAAATTTAGTTGCAAGGGAGTTGGAAAGCCTTTCCTCTATCAGCAAAGAGCAGTCCTCTAATCTAGAAGAGGAGTCATTGGAAGTTGATGAATCAACAAAGTCTGCAACAGTGCATGTTGGGACAACCAACAAAGATGCTAAAGAACAGGAAGGAGAAAAAGTTGACAACCTTGGAGTAGCATAAAATGACAATGAAGGAATAAGTGAAATTGGATTAGAAGACCTCCCCTTCACCAATGACAGTGATCGAGGATCTGAAAATGCAGATTTGGATGAGTGGGAGCAACCACTCGCCACGGTTGTCTACCATCAAGCTTCTTTTTCAAGTGATGATGAGGACTCAATAGCGGAAAGATATGACCAGCTCATCTTCAGATTAGCAAAGGATTGGTCCGAATTAATATTTCAAGTGGATTTGGAGGTGTTGTTGCTACCAAATTGGTGCAAACTTCATGATTCATCACACTTTGAGTTTGCATGCAAGCTATGCAAAAAAGCTATTAAGCAAGTCAAAGGACAAGTGAGGCATCCAAGCATACCACTTCCTGCAGTTGCTTCAAGGATGGAACATGAAGACCAAGAGCCTGAACTAAGTGATGACTTAGCTAAGGGTAGGCCTTAAGAGGATGTTGGGGTAACAATAGAAGAAGGACACCAATACAGTCTCAGACTTCTGAGCGATGAAGTAGATCAAGCGGGAATGTTGTCCACCAGTCACCAAGAAGTTCTTCCTCTTGAAGAGTAGTTGTGTACGATAGACGATGGGATTTTTTGCAAGTCTTTGGAGGGAAATTGTCAGTAGACTTTGGTCCCTTTGATGAGGTTCCATCAATTGATGACTTCTTTCCATTGGGAGCTGCACTACGGAGGTATGCTCATGCCAAAAAAGAGCACATCCCAGAAGACGATAGCGATGAATACATACTCCTTGAGCCCCCAAATAGTGATGCACTAGAGTTTCCAGATTGGGAGAGGAGCTCCTTCTCCATTTACAGTGATAGTGAGCAAGAGGAAACAAGTGAACGTCATAATGAGATGCATGAACAACAAAGGGAAGAAGACAAAGGTGGGGGTGTTTTGATGGCTTCCAACAAGTATGACAGAATTGACCAACTACAAGATGCAACTTGGAGCCCTTCCGCCATGATCGTTGTTGATCCTCTTTCACATTCAGGGAGCTACAATAGGACAAATTTGTCCATGTCATTATCACATGACATTGAACATCATAAAAAGGAGGTTGATACTTGGGGAAGGAAATGAGACAGCATACTGCCATTTGAGAACAACAACCAAGTGGATCCCAAGTTTGCAGATAATCAATTTGGAGAAGTATTTCTTTTTGAAGAACTGCCAACCAGGGTTGTAGGTTTCATTGGTAGATTGGAAGAGTTGTTTGTTGCCCCGTCCTCCCAGCCTTATACAAGCTTAATGTCCGAAGTGTTGCACCCTCCACCACACCCGCTCGAGGCTACCGATCTAACGATCAACAATGTTGTGCTTGCTCTCGACTATCCAACCCTACCACCTCCATGTAATGACATCCAAGTTTTATCCTTCCTTTCCCCTACTATTTCTCATAACTACACTTATTATTTTGATTACATATGGGAACGAAGGAAAACGAACATGTTTATGGATTAACCATGGGTTCAACAAATCACCTCAATTGCTATTTTTTCATGATGACGTGATTAAATTTGAATGTTGTGATGATAAACTTCTTTTTCCTGAGTATAAGGATAAATTTGCATGGTTAAAAACTACAACAATCGCCCATTTTCTTGTGCATGCACTGCAAAATCCAATAAACGTTAATGTCAGCTCACCTTGCCTAAACATAGTGCTTTGTAAATATCTTTGTACGTAGCCTATTTTGAGTAGTATAGGTTTCCTGTAAATACTTTGTTTCTCGCTTTCCTTAGGTTAGTTGGTGTGTGTAGGTTGCTTTCTTTGTTAGTTATTTTCTTTTTCTTTGCTATTGTTTTGCTTGGGATCCCTCTGCTTTTAGCTGGGCACATCTGTGCGCACAACAACTATACTTATCTCTTGGGGTTGTTCTATGTATTTCTTTGTCAAACTCTAATCAAGTCTTCAGAGTGGATGGTGAAGGTCTTCTGTTAGCGTTAAGTGATCTGGATTTTTGATTCAAAGAGGATAAATTGTTGGTTTAGTCTGACTCTAACGTACTCTAAAATCTTAAATCTCTTACACATCTTAAGAATCTGACAGTTGCTATTGGTCCTTTGTGAAGTCTAGTTAAGTGAAAAATCTAAAATTCTGCTTCAGTGCCACTGTGATTCTCAACCCTAAGCGTGAGCTTCAATGCTTGTGGGTTGAAAGAAAAGAGCTGAAAAGAGAAAAGAAAGGAAGAAAAAAAACATTGAAAATTAAAAGAAAGAGAAAATTCAACTTTTCAGGGGTATCTGAGCAACTCTACCGGGGCTATGGACGCCCGACTGGCAATAGAGCAATGTTCAAAAGAATCACAACGACAACCTCATCGAGGATATGGATGCCTGACTGGCAGCGAGGCAATGTCCCAGATACTTTTGGAGTTAGAATAAACTACGTAGCTTAACTTGACAAAGCTCGGGTTCCTATAGAAACTTAAGGATGGGAATTAATGCAACTGCACACACTTGGATTTTCAGCATATTGAAGTTGGGTTGGCTAGCTGTTTTGATCCTTTGGTTGAGCATCTGGTTTGTTTTCCCTAGCGTGAAGGTCAGAGCAAAAGATTTTGGGTTTGTGATTCTAGTTTTTCATCAAAATGCTCGAGTATTTCCCCAGCGATTTTCCATTTGTTGTGCATGTTTTGCACACACGTCCCGTCATAGGTAGTGACCCCCTTTTTTTCACTCTCGACAGGCTGCTTTGCTCCTATCTTGTTTTGTGTGCCCCATTTTCCAAGCCCAAATTGGTCATGTGCCTTCAAATGATTAAATTCCCCTTACCAAATTCACCTACTTGGGGTATTCAAGTAAAGGGAGAAACAAAGTCCCCCGTCCCTTTTCTACCTTTTATCTTGTTCTTGCTAACTTGGTCCATGATTGCTCGATTCACTTTTTTCTGCATTTTTGACTTTGGGGACAACTTTTTGGTGGATTTGGAATGTTTTCGTGGTGCCTAAGTGAACTGCCAAGGTTTCGTCAACGTTTCGTTAAGTTTTAGTGGTTTCAAAACTTTCCCTCCGGAACTCCCTCCCTGTTTGGCTATTTTGAAACATCTGTGGACCTCCAACGATGATCTACTTTCTGAATTTTTGACTTTGGGGACAACTTTTTGGTGGATTTGGGATGTTTTGTGGTGCCTAAGTGAACTGCCAAGGTTTCATCAATGTTTCGTTAAGTTTCGGTGGTTTCAGAACTTTCCCTCCACAACTCCCTCCCTCCTTGGCTATTTTGAAACATTTGTGGACCCCCGACGGTCCACTTTCCACATTTTTGACTTTGGGGAAAACCTTCTGGTGGATATGGGATGTTTTTGTGGTGCCTAATTGAACTACCAAGGTTTCCTCAATGTTTCGTTAAGTTTTGGTGGTTTTAAAACTTTCCATCTGGAACTCCCTCCCTCTTTGGCTATTTAGAAACATCTATGGACCCCCGATGGTCTACTTTCCACATTTTTTACTTTAGGGAAAAAAATTTGGTGGATTTGTGATGATTTTGTGGTGCCTAAGTCAACTGCCAAGGTTTCGTCAACATTTCGTTAAGTTTTGGTGGTTTCAGAACTTTCCCTCTAGAACTCCCTCCTTATTTGACTGTTTTGAAATATCTGTGGACCACCGACGGTCTGCTTTCCACATTTTTGACTTTGGGGACAACTTTCTGGTGGATTTGGGATGTTTTTGTGGTGCCTAAGTGAACTGCCAAAGTTTCGTCAACGTTTCGTTAAGCTTCAGTGGTTTCAGAACTTTCCCTTCAGAACTTTGTCCCTCTTTGGTTGTTTTAAAACATTCATGGAGCCCCAGCAACTCGGCCTCCAGGACCCAGCCCCTTCGTGGCCGTTTCTGGAAATCCATCCCTCTATGGCTGTTTCTAGGACTCCATCCCTTCCTGGTTGTTTTGAACATTCGTGGAGCCCCGACGACCCGACCTCCAGGACCCGGCCCCTCCATGGCCGTTTCTGGGGCTTCGTCCCTCCATGGCCATTTTGAATATCCGTGGAGCCCCAGTGACCCAACCTCTGGGACTTTCTCCCTCCGTGGTCATTTTGAACATTTGTGGAGCCCCAACAACCTAGCCTCTAAAACCCAGCCCCTTCGTGGCCATTTCTAGGACTCCTTCCCTCCGTGGCTGTTTTGAACATCTGTCGACCCCCGGTGACCCGTCCTCCAGATCCCGGCCCCTCCATGGCTATTTCCAGGACTCCACCCCTCTGTCACCATCTGGAACTTTCCTTCCAGGCCGCCATGTACTCATTGACCTTTCAAAAAGGCGATGACCCTCTCGCTTTCCCCTTCCACTCTTCCGTTTTTTTCAAATGAGTCCAATGTTAAGGAAGTTTTGCTATGTTTTGTGAGGTCCATGAACTTCCCTTCCAGTTCGTTGTCCCTCCTTCACTGCCCACCCTCCTAGGGCCCGAATTAATGTTTATGGTCCAAATGAGCTCCAAATATGAATATTATGATCTTTTGATGATGCATGGATGGATCTAACAAGGATTTTGCAAGATTTGACTAACATTTTCTTTTATTTGTGTATGAAAGCACTTACGACACTTCATGTATGCAGGTTTCAAGGAGCCTATTGTGGGTCCGTCAGGAGACCCATCGAGAAAGCCAAACAAGGAGTTCACATAGCTCCTGTCACCATTCATTTCATGTTCACTTCTCCCCCTAGCACCCACCAACAGGGTCAGCATTAGAAGAAGGTATGTGCCAAGGAAGTCAAGGAAAAAAATGCAAGGGGGTCGCCTTTAAGAAAGCATAAGGGAGTTGTTCGCCTGAATCAGGGGCAACCAATCCATTGATTCCAATCGTCAACGGGATTTTTTGATCCAAGGAAGAACACTGCAAACACATCAAGTAAGAAGACAGCTTTCGGGAAGTTTCAGCTACAGTAAAAGGGCAATTAGCTAAATGACGAAATTGCTACACCACCTGAGCACTAGATGAAAAAATAGGGAAAAGACAAAGATGTATGTTTAAATTATTGGATAATGGGGGGTAGGTGAAACCCTAATGTAAAGCAAATCTGGGCCACTCATTGTGAATTAGTCCTAGCCATTCATTTGGGCTTTGGAAAAATATAAATAGGGGTTTGCCCCTCATTTGTAAGGGTTGGAGAGCTATTGTAAAAAGCATTTGCAGCAATAGAAGACAACATTGCATGATTTTATGGATGTTCTCTTTGATTTTACTCATCTTGCATGCATGGTTCTACCTTCTATGTTAGTTTTAGTATTAGATTCTTGAATGGAAGTGATAATAGAAATTGTTGTTATGGTATTTGATAAACTTTCAGCCCATACTTTTAACACTTGTTGATGACAAATTGTTGTGTAAAGTTAGCTTGGGCTTTTTTATTTCAATGCTACAACTTAGTTCAATCACATGTGCATGATGTGCATGTGCAATCTGAAAATTTGCAGTCCTTAGAAGATTGCACTGGTTTTGTGTAGTTGTAGGTTTCTCTTGGTCAAGCAAAACTCAGTTTAAGAAGCCTGTCTATTGTAGCAACCACCTTTGTTATTGTTCATTTGTAGCTTAAGATTAGAACATTTTTCTTAACCCTTCTCCTTTTGCTATTTCTTTTAGTCCTTGGTTAGAGTAGGATCTCAAGCATCACCATGAAGCTAAATCAGATGAACTTGATGAGTTTCAACTTGCTGTTTTGAGTGGACAACCATTGTTCATTCACTTCCAACACTTTGAAACTGCATTTGCAAGCCCAACTTCCCATGCTTTGTAACTCATCTGTAAGTCCACCTTGTGATTCTAGCAAATCATATAAATCAACTAAGATATTCCAAGCACTGTCAAGACCTGACATTAGAGACCTTAGGATAGTGTTTTGCAATTTGATTGTGGAAGATTGTCTTTCAAGAGAGGTAGTGCACCTACGCACTGCCTATGTTGAGAAGTGCATAAAAAACACATCAACAAGTTCTAAATTTGAAAATAATTGAAATAAGGAATTATTTTATAACATATATCTAAACATTTACTAATTTAAATAGCATTCTAACATAAAATAAAAATAAAAAGAAATAATTTGTGATATCTCTCTATGTATTATATATATATTATTAATTAATATATGTATGCTAGTTTATTTCACCAGCTCTTAATAATATATTATAGTTATTTTAAATACATCAACATCTCAAAATTTAATATTATAGCTATCTTAAACACATCCATCTAAAGAGATGTCAATATTAAACTATTATATTTATTGAAGTGTTTACATTATTATTATTATTGCAATGAGTTAATTAATTATGACATTCTTAAAAACATTCTTTATTGATTTATTGTCTTTCAAATTAAAAATTTACAAATTAATTTTTTTTAATCAAAATTTAAAATATCAAATTATATTAAACACATTAACATTTCAATATTTAAATTAAATTAATAGAAATAGTATATACAAGATTCTAATATTTTATGTTAAATTTAAATATTTTTACTTTCTATCTTATTTTATCTTAAATATTTCATAATAAAATATAAAAATAAAAAATAAAAACTTATTTTTTATTAAAATTATAGTATTAATTTATATTAAAAATATCAAAATTTTAATATTTAAATTAATTTAATAGAAACTTTTTTTGAAAATTTAAATACTTTTAATACTATGTATTTATATATATTTTACTTTAAAATAAAATTTTATTAATATTTTAATTTTTTTTTATAATTTTAAAATTATAGTTAAATATTGAAAGTTCTAAATGAAAAACATAAAAGAAATATAAAAATATTTAATAAAAAAAATAAAGATTGATTTTTCTGTTATCTTCTACTCCACTCCTGGCACAAACAGAGTTGGCAGTGCTACACGAACAGTGTTGGTACGGGGTGAGAGAAACAATGAAGGGTAAGCATCCAAGCATCCATGCACCCCATGCACCCATGGGTGCATTCCTAGGGCTGGATAGCCAGCGCCTAACATTTGAAAGATGTCAACGAACACTTATCGGTGTTATAATACCCAAATTAATGACCTTTGGAACCACTACGAATCATGTACATTAACCTTTGGAAGCTGTCAACGAACACTTTCGACATTATAATACCCAATTTAAAGACCTTCGGAACCGCTACGAATCCATTAGCTGATCAGAGGAAAAGTTCCTCCATCTTCCAAACGATCATTCATTGTGAATACTTTACACGCTAAACTCGCAGATTTTGAACAAGTTCCAACAATAAAAGTATAAATAGTCAGGTATATGAAACACATTGATAAAAGTGCAGGTGCAAATTTGAAGCCCGTCGATGGCATCTACCAAAATTTAATTAGTTTCTTCATTAGCACGTTAACAACACAATCACTGATGTATGTCAACATGATGTCAGTGATCTGCGAGACTATTAATTTTTGTAGCTTGGACAGGTGTCTTCAAATCCAAGAAATAATTAATTAATTAATTAATTTTTCTATAGACTTTTAGAAAGGAGTTAGTTGTCAAGATAATTATTTAATTAATTAATTGATTCCTTTAGAGACTTTTAGAAACTAGTTAATTAGGGTTTGTTAGAGTCTAATTAATCTTTGCCATTGACTGAGATTAAATCATGGCCATTGGTTTTTTCAATGAAGAGAGTCTAAAAGGGGATCAATGGGTATTTGGAGAGCACACACTTGAGAAGCATTTACAGTGATAGAAAATAGTTTTGCAGTAATAGCAAGGGTGTAGTGATAGCATTGAGGATAGTAGCAGTGGAATTTTAGCAAGAGAAATTAAGGAAAGAATTTTTGGAGAAGAATATTGTGGGAGCTCTGCCAGTAAGAGGCAAGCAGTTTATGTATCTCTTGATTTGCTGAAGTTTAATAAAATTCCTCATCTGCAGTATTGGTTTTCCCTTCAGGGTTTTTCTAGGGACAATTTGTCCAAAAATATTGTGTTCATTATTTTGCATATTTTCCTGTGATTTTATTTGTGAAGTTGCAGTTGTGTTATTTTTCAATATTTACTGTGAATTAATTTTTTGGCAGTCAAATAATCTATATAGATAGGAGATTAATAATTATTAACTGCAATAGAATTATCACATGGTATCAGAGCTAATCTAAGGGAAGAAAAGGCTCAACGTATGCACAAGAAAGAAAAATCAAGGGTTTATAAAACCCAGTTCTACCTGTTCAGATTTATTATTATTATTATTTCTTTTGAGATGGCCTCATCAAGTTTAAGAGATCACGACAGATTGGATGGAGCCTCAAATTTTGGTGTCTGGAAAGCCAAAAAAAAATTATTGCTAGAAGAGAAAGGTATCAAGGAATATGTGACCAGTGTTGTAGTTGTACCTACAAGTCCAACATAGCTCTTAGCATATAAGAAGGAAGATGCCAAGGCAAGGAGGTTGATTCTTGATGGTGTCAAGGACCATATTGTTCCACATATCACAAAGTTAGATACAATGAAGAAGATGTGGGATGCCATTTTGAATTTGTACCAGAATGCTACCACTAAGCAGAAGTTGATTCTTAGATAAAAGTTGAGGAACACCCGAATGAACAAGGGAGAGGATGTTACAAGTTACCTCACCAAACTTAGACTTGTGAAGGATGAGTTGGGAGTTGTTAGAGATAAACCAGATGATGACGAGCTAGTACGGATAGCCCTATGTGGGTTTACTAAGCAGTGAGATGTCTTTGTTCAAGTTATTAATGGATGCTACACCTTACCGAGTTGGGATCGAGTATGAAGTGACTTCACTCAGGAGGAGCTTAGACTAAGTCTTGTCAGTGGAACCAGCAATAAGAGTCAGAAAAGTGAGGCAGAACAAGAAAACATTTCCCTAGCAGGAAAAGGGAAAGCGAAGAAGGGGTCTAGCAAAGGATCAAATCCACAAAGTGAGAAAAAGGACTTGTCTAAGATCAAGTGTTATGGTTGTCATGAGTTTGACCACTATGTCAATGATTTCCCGCAAAGAAAGAAGAATGAAAAGAAAGGAAAGAAGCAGACGACAACTTCAGTAAGTGCAGAAAAGCTCTCTAGTAGAATGGAGGATGAGTTTGCACTCATAGCTTTTATGGTTAACTCAACCATAGCTTTTATGGTTAACTCAACCTCATAGGGTGTTTGGTATATAGATAGTGAGGCATCATTTCATATGACATGAGTTAGAGAGTACTTCTCCAGTTATAAATAGGACATCAGAATCCATATTTCTATGGGGAACATGTCCAAACTCAATCTAGTTGGGAAAGGAACTGTTTTATTTCAGAGGGAGAATAGCAAGTTGATTCTCATTCATGATGTGTTGCATGTGTTAGGCTTGGGTATGAACCTGATTTATGTATTCGTTCTTTAGGATAAAGGCTACAATGTACTCTTTAGAGGGGTGAATGTGTTAGTTAAGCATAAAGATTGGAAATCACCCATAGCTATTGGAGTTAGGAGTAGTCAACTTTACATGTTGCAGTTTGATACTCATAAGACACTCATGAGTAGCAGTAATTCTAAAGATCAAGGAGACCCATGGCATAGGAGGATGGGCCATATACATCATGGAGCACTTAAATTGCTTCGTGAGATAGTGACAGGTGTTCCAAAGGTGAGCACAGAGCATGATGATGTATGTAAGGGATGTGTGTTGGGGAAGTTCGTGAAAGTAGATTTTCCAAGGAGTGACACCAGGTCCAAGGTTTTTCTTGATCTAGTACATTCAGATATATGTGGACCAATGTCGACGAAGTCTCTCAGAGGATATGAGTACTTTGTTACTTTTATTGATGATTTCTCTAGAAAGACTTGGATATACTTCTTGAAGATAGAGGATTTGGTCTTCAATCACTTCCAAGAGTTCAAAGCTCCTACATGGAGAATTAAACAAGTAGGAAGATAAAGGTCCTTCAATTAGACAATGGAGGCAAGTACAAAGGGAAAGAGTTCTAGGAGTTCTGTACCAGGGAAGGAATCAAGAGAGAGTGAACTATTCCTTACAACTCACAGCAGAATGGGGTTGCTGAGAGGAAGAATCATTCTATATTGGAGGTAGCAAGGGCTATGTTGTATGGCCAAGATATGCCACATTACTTATGGGCAAAGGCATGCAGTACGATAGTATACATACAAAACAAGGTTTCACATAAGGTATTGAGCAAGATGACACCAGGGGAGACGTTCTTAGGGAAGAAGTCAGATGTCAGCCACTTCAAGATATTTGGGAGTTTGGTGTATTGTCACATTCTAGCGCCTACACATTCCAAGTTAGATCAGATTGTAGAGAGAGGGTACTTTGTGGGGTATAGTGAAACCTCAAAAGAATATTGGATATTTATTTTAGGGGCCAAGAGGATTATAGTTAGGTGTGATGTTAAGTTCATGGAAGACAAGGCATTTAGGAGGTCCAGATATTTTCTAGCAAATTATCAGAGTGAGTAGCTAGCAAAGGCTCCAAGGATCGTGCAATTATATCAAGGACAATGAAGCTCGAGTACAATTACTACTACAAGCATAGGTTCATGTGCTGAGAGTTTGCAGAGTATGGAGCACCAGATGCAACAGATCCAAGAGCTGCATCAGGAGGACATGGGGGTTGATATTTCATCCTCTACAGTTGTTAGTGAGAACCAACAAACATAGAGGGATACTCAAGAGTTTGTGGGAGCTCCTAGGATGAGTAGTAGAAAACAAAGACAACCAGCCAAGTATAATGACTATATGGCATTGTATAGTCAGTTGGTAAATAGTGAGCCCTCCAGCTATCAGAGGATGTATAGCAGCATGTGTGGCGAGATGAGATGGTTGAGGAATATACCTCAATAGTGTAGAACGATGTGTGGGAGGTTGTGCCTAGACCAATGGATAGGGTAGTGGTTGGATCACGTTGGATCTATAAGATTAAGCATGGTGCAGATGGTAGCATCGAGAAATACAAGGCAAGGTTCGTGGCCAAGGGGTCCTCTTAGAAGGAGGGAATAGACTATGAGGAGACATTTGCTTTAGCGGCTAGGGATACTTCTATACGAGTTGTTATCTCACTTGCAACACAGATGGGATGGCATATCCATCAAATGGATGTCAAGACAACATTTCTTAATAGTGAATTGGTAGAGGAGGTATATATAGAACAACTAGAGGGCTTTGTAGAACACAGCAGTGAAACCCACATGTACAGATTGAAGAGATCTTTTTACAAACTCAAGCAGGCTCCCAGGGCGTGGTATGAGTACATTGACAGATACTTGTAGGGAACTGGCTTTGTGAAGAGTGAAGCGGATGCTAACCTCTACTACTTGGTGGTTGGGGTGATGTTCTCATTCGTGTTCTATATGTGGATGACTTTTTTTTAACGAGTTCACTAGGGCTCATAGAGGAGTGCAAGAGGGACCTTGCAGCAGAGTTCAAGATGAAGGATTTGGGGCTTATGCACTACTTTCTAGGTATCGAGGTATGGCAGATAGATGGAGAGATTTTCCTTGGACAAGGGAAATATTGCATTGAAATCTTGAGGAGGTTCGAGATGGAAGATTACAGAACCATGTCTACTCCTATGATCACAAATTGGAAGAAGGTAGACTCATCTAAGGAGAAGGATGTAGACCCCACCTTATACAAGTAGTTGATTGGGTCTCTCATGTATTTGGTCAACACCAGGGCAGATATATCATTTGCAGTAAACTCTCTTATTCAGTTCATGGTTGAGCCAAAGAGAGTGCATTAGACAGTGGCAAAGCATTTGTTGCGGTATTTATGGGATCAAATAAGCTTGAGGTGATGGTATTACGTTGATAGGCTATACTAACACAGATTGGGCAGGTAGTATAGTGGACAAGAAAAACACTTCAGAGTGTCATTTTAGCTTGGGATCAGGAGTTGCCTCTTGGTATAACAAGAAGTATAAGTTCATGGCTCTGAGTTTTGCATAGGAAAAATTTATAGCAACTAGCATGGTGACGTGTGAGGTGATATGGATTTGGAAGCTGCTGGTAGCCTTGTTTGGTCAGAGGGTTGAGATTATGGTGATACACTGCGACAATCAGAGTTACATCAAATTGTCTGAGAATTAGATGTTTCATGATAGGTCTAACCATATAGACATCAAATATCACTTCATTAGGGATTGTGTATAGTGGAGGATTGTTCAACTACAGTATATACCTACAAATCAGCAGGTAGCAAACATTTTGACAAAGGCATTAGGGAAGGAAAAATTCATCTTCTTCGGAGATATGTTGGGTGTCATGCATAATACCTTCCTCGCTAAGAGGGAGTGTTAATTTTTATAGCTTGGACAGGTGTCTCCAAACCCAAGAAATATTTAATTAATTGATTGATTTTTCTAGAGACTTCTAGAAAGGAGTTAGTTGTCCAGATAATATTTAATTAATTAATTGATTCCCTTAGAGACTTCTAGAAACCAGTTAGTTAGGGTTTGTTAGAGTCTAATTAATCTTAGCCATTGATTGAGATTAAATCATGGCCATTGGTTTTTTCAATGAGGAGAGTATAAAAGGGGATCAATGGGCATTTGGAGAACACACACTTGAGAAGCATTTGCAGTGATAGAAAATAGTTTTGCAGTAATAGTAAGGGCACAGTGATAGCATTGGGGACAACAGGAGTGGAATTTCAGCAAGAGAAATTGAGGGAAGAATTTTTGGAGAAGAATATTGTCGAAGCTCTGCCAGTAAGAGGTGCTAAGCAGTTTATGTATCTCTTGATTTGCTAAAGTTTAATAAAATTACTCATGTATAGTACTAGTTTTCCCTTCGAGGTTTTTCCAGGGACAATTTGTCCAAAAATATTGTGTTCATTATTTTGCATATTTTCCTGTGGTTTTATTTGTGAAGTTGCAATTGTGTTATATTTCAATATTTGTTGTGAATTAATTTTTCGGCAGTCAAATAATCTATATAGATAGGAGATTAATAATTAGTAACTACAATAAAAAAATTATAGACACCACTCCTCAAACCAATCACACGATCGTATGAAAAGCCACTCAATTATCTAGATGACCATTATTCTGAATACTCTACACACGAAATTCATCGATTTTGAATAAGTACTTTAATTTTGCAACCATCAAATTTTTAAATCTCAAGTGGGTATGTGCAGGATCGTGATGGGCCAAAAAGTGGCAATATGATGGGTATTTGTAGGGTATGTGGCTGACAACTTTTTTCTTACCCAAAATTGATGAAATGAAAAGGGTTTTTAAAGGAGATTCTAAGCTTTCCAACAATATAAATTATGCTTTACTTTGAATTTCATAAATAATTATTATTCATTTTCTACTTGAATTATGACTAAAGTGTTGATTGATAGGATGATTGAAAAACATCTATAAATTTCAAACGGTATCACATTTTTTGAATCCAAAACATGCATCGCATTCTATGCTTTGCATATTATAGGATTAAAATAAAAAATGAATTTCATGAAATTTTGACCAAGTTGTCGGGTCGACATACAAGTTTTTATATTTTTAAAAGTTGTAATAAAAATTCATAATTAATTATTTACTTGGAAAAAATTACAAAAAAATATGCATCATATGACATGAGTCCTCTACTTATGTCTAAAATATTATAAAAATATTATCATTTTATTGTTGTTAGGGTGGTCAACAGACACCTACTTCTTATTTTTTTCTCTGAATTTAAGTACTCTTGCATTGAAATTTCAAATTTTCACCAAATAGATTTAAAAAAAAAAATAAACCTAGTAGTTTAGAAACTACATTCAATTTTCTATAGATTCTATTCTTACATATTTTTGAAATAATATAGATAACTTATTCAAATTTTTACGTCAAGTTGCCTAACTCTGATTTTTCTAAATTTTTTGACACTTAAGGGCCTGTGTTTTCCATGATGATCTTGCACATACCCAAGTACATTTTTAGGTTGGTGAGGAGTTTAAAATTATTGTTTGGGTTTTTAAAAGAACTAGTTTATATATCTTTATATAAAATCTATATAATTAATGCCGTAAGATTTCTTTTTTGGACTTTTCCCTTGTAACAGGGGACTTTCTTTCAGAATATGATTTTAAATTATTTGGCTGGCATACAATGATCACCAAGCCCATCCTTCTGAAGTTCTATATTATAATTTTAGTAGAATATGTGATAAGTCTCATAATAAGTTTGAATCTTCAAGATACAACCTAATGCTTGCATACTAATAAGAAGACATAACTCTACTTATTTGTCATGAAAAAATGGGCATGCCCTGCCACCCAACAAAAGAGATAGAGAGCACTTTACTACCCATATGTAAAACAAGGCATGATGAATGATTTAATTTCTATGCTTTCCTTTGAGAGTACAATTTAGTCATGTGGCCACATACAACCATTAGAAGTTCCATCCACATGCGGACATGCAATATTGTGCTTGGAGCACAAGCAACATAGGGTCCAAATAGCTTGTTGCACACAGATACCTATAAGCCTTGCAAACATGAACATTCTTATATTGTTCAATTTGAGTACATGCAATAGGGAAAGTTCAATGCACACAACATTTATCGAGTTGCAAGTACAGATATTGCTAGATATAGTATGAGGCACCTAATGGAAATACATGAGTAGTTTAAAACTAAGGCATATTGAGTTTCAAATTTTCAAAATACTTGAGTGATGTAATTCCAAGTTGGTGTTGATAATCTCATGCACCACTCTACCCTCCAACTTACTATGACACTTGTGTGTTCGCTTGCACATTGAGTAGCCCCTCATCGATTTTATGTTTGCCTAGGAAATGCTTTGCTTTCAAAATACCTAAGTGACAAAGGAACATGAAATTGGATGTTAAGTACCCCTAACCCACTCATTCATATTCTCTCTCTCTCTTTTTGTCTCTCCCTTGTCTCTTTATCTCCCTCCATCTCCATCTCTCTGTTTCGTTCCCTCCATCTTTATCTCTATCTCCATATCTCCATCTATATCTCTCGATCTCTCCCTACTCTTTATCGATCTATCTCTGCCTTTCTCTCTATTACTCATCTCATATTTTCCTCCTTTTATCTATCTCTCTCCCTTCTCTTCTCTCTCTCCCTCCTCTACCTATCTCTCTCCCTCTCTCCCCACTCTTCTCTCCCCCTCTCTATCTCTACCTCCCCCTCTCTATCTCTCCCCATCTCTCCCCCTATCCCCTTATCTATCTCTCTATATCTATATTTCTCTCCCTTTCTCTTCCCATATACATCTTTCTCTACCCATATATCTCTATCTCTCCCTCCTTCTCTCTCCCTCTCTATGTATCTCTCTCCATCTCTATTGGTCTCTATATATATTCTGTCAAAGACATAACGTTCCTTGTCTATGCTTCCACATTTTGGATTTTGCATACATATCTACCAGGGCAATTGCGGCTAGAACATCTAGTGAAATTCATTCATTGTTTATTGTATGATGGATTTCCATACTCCGTTCCAAAGCTCCCATTTCTGCACAAGTTGTGAGTTTGTTGGAAAAGATTGCAGAGTCTAGCTATACACCTGTCAATCGCATTTAATTGAAAGTTTTTGAGTTGCTTTGTAACATATGCATTCTATGCATTTCCAGCAATCATAACATTCAACGAAACCACATTTCTTTCAGGCATCCTGCCAAACAATTCGCGTGCCTTGTCTATGCTTCAACATTTTGGATACATGTCTGCCAGAGCATTTCCAACTCCATTAACTGACTAAAACTATGCTTCCATTTTTCTTTGATGGATGTCCATACCCTATTCCAAAGCTCCCATGTTTCTTTCTTCTTTTTTGTTTATGTGCAGTTAAAAAAGCGAAGTGGGTTTCTTCATAATCAAGTAAGAAGATGGTTTTCAAGGGCGAAGTTGAATTTGACGAAGGCCCCCTGATAATCATCTCTAGAATTGTAAAGAGATTGTTCAATATCTCGACTCCACCAAGGGCATGAGCTAGGGAAAAGACGCTTGTCCTGTACGTTGGCATGTGGAGTTTTGATGTACACAGATAAATGTCGCTGCAATGGAACGCCTTATGGTGTAATAAGTGTTATTTAGTTTTACTATTATTATAAAAATATTTTTTATTTGGTTGATAGATGAGTCATGGTTTGGCTATATAGATAAAAATAATGTATTTGTTGTTTAGTGTATGACATAGTGATTTAGAAGCAATTTAGATAACAACTTGAGATCAGTAGACTCTTGTAAGTTGAATGTATCTCAATATTATTAGGTAGATAAAAATTATAGTTGTTAGTATTGATCTTGGTCTCGAGTTTGATTCATATGAAGTATAATTATGATTTGTATAATTGAAGTTGAGTTTGTTTTTTAGAATACATAATTAATTGATTAGTTAATTTTAAGTTTGATAACTAGATATTTGGAAGTGTAGTTGAAGTTGAGTTTGTTCTTTAAAATAAATAATTAATTGATTAGTTTATTTTAAGTTTAATGTAGTTGATGTCAAGTTTGTTAAAATGAGAAGCATAGTTGAAAGTTGAATTTGTCGAAATGAGAACTGTGATAAGTTCAACCATTTGAATGATTAATTATTTTTAAGTTTGATAGCTAGATACCTAGAAACATAATTGAAATTGAGTTTTTCATAATGAGAATTCTAATAATTTCAAAATTTTATTGATATAATGTATTATGTCATTTAATATGTTAATTAAATTATATATAATAACACTAAGAGGTGTAATCTATAGCGGCAACAAGAGGTGGAGTGTAATGGCACTAAAAGATTAAAAACTTAGAGTTAAATAAGAGGGGAGCACTAAAAAAAAAGAATCAAGAATAATATACACAAAAATAAGTGAGTGAGTGCAAGTGTTAACAATCATTGCAAAAATCACAATTATGAATTTCATTTTGTAAAATTTAAATCTGTAAAAATATTTGATACCCAAATTTTCATTTGCCATATAATTTGTTACAGTCTACAAAAAAATTACCATAATGTTAAATATTTTATGCAAGATAATTATTAATATTTTGAGTTCTTAATATTATTTTTAAATAATGTTTAAAAGTTTGATTTAAATTGTTTTTATCGAATAAATCTGATAAAATAATTTTAATAAATATAAAGTAGTGGTTTTTGATATTAGGGGAAAGTGAGTTCTTGAGGGCACAAACCCTTTTACAAAAAAATGACCAAAGACACACAAAACATGTTCCATGAGGAATAGAACAACCTAAAGAATAAAAAATAGTACAACTGCAACAATGTTATAGGAAATAACACAACCACAAATGAAAAATCCTACACAATGATAGGCCCTTGCCAAGTCATTTGCACAAGCCTATTTGACATAAGTGATTAAGGAGCAATCGTAGGAAGATCTCTCTTTTATCTTTGGACTAAAATCTAAGGACTCGGTTCTTTATGTCCTCAAACCAAGGAGATTCAAAGAGATCACTAAAGAAGACCCCTCTAAGACCAATGTGCAAGGAGAAACTATGACTGAGGAACCTGGGCATAGAGAAGACATAGGAAGAGACAAAGTTGAACCATCTACATAAAATACCTTTGAAGAAATGGGGACAAATGTGAGAGAAGTTAACACTTGAGGTGTAAGATTCACTTGAGTTGCATAAACACAATGGGGAGTCACCACAAGGGATGCCAACATGGCCTCGACATGTCTTTCCATCAAGGAGGTTGCAAGAGAAGAATCTATATCCTAGGAGTCAACCATTTGAATCATCCACTATCAAGTGCTTGAGAAGGGCATTATGTCAGGTCATATATTCAAACCATGACTAAACTAGGGATAATCAAAATTGAGGTGCCAATAGTGAAACAATGTCTACAATGGAAGGGGAGACCCTCATAATCATGATGTTGAGACCAAGGCCTATATTCCACTATTAGAACAAAATTTCCAAGGAGATCCTTGGAGATTTTAATATCCACCAGTAATTAGGCATAAATAGTATGGCCCATGTCAAAAGTGACTTAATCAACCTTAAAAAATTGTCCATATATATTGGCAGTTCCTTCAAACAAATAATAAAGAAACCCCTCAGACACTAGCTCTTTATCAACATGAGATGTTTGGGTCTCAACATTATTTTTTTTATGTATCAAAGGATGCATAGGTCATGCTTGTGCTTGTTTATTTGAGTGTTTATTAGTGTTTTAATTTCACCATTTTCATTGTTAATTTTGGTTGTCTTCAATTATTGCTTTGCATGGCATGTTTGGACCACTCACATATTTTGAGATGAGGTTCCTTGACATGTCAGTTGTTAGTGTTTGTTTGCATTTAGATGTTTTATATGCCTAGCTTATCTCCATGCTTTATTTTATGGAAATGAGTATTATTATTCATATTATGATTAAATGTTATAATTATTTTATGTCATGTAGATGCACTAATTTATGTTATATGATGTTTTACCACTTTGGGTGATTATTCTATGCTTTGACTATTATGTATTAAGTATGTGTAATGTCCCCTTCTTACATCTAATTAGTTGGAGAATTTTATTAGCCTATTCTACAGTTCTCATAGGCTAAGTAGAGTTAGTTAGGGGACTCAGAGCTAATGTTGGGCTCTATGGTGGTTTTTGGTGCTTTCTAGCAGGACTTTCTATTTTTAGCAATGGCTAATTTCAGGATTTACTATTTATAGTATGTCTTAGAGCATCTCAGTTTTGTGTTAGTTTGATATTTGCCCGATTACTTACTATTTTTAGCAATTCTTATTTGTAGTAAGTGTATAGGATACATAAATAATTTGAATATTTAGATTTGTAAGGCGTATGAAACCTAATGTAATCATTCTTTCACTTGTCATGTACCTTGCAAGAGTGAAAGAGAAAAACAACAAAAATGAATTATCTACTAAGGGAAAATGTTCATAACCTTATTGCACCATTTTTACTTTTATATGCTCATAAGCTTCATCAAAGCATCAACAATATTCACCAAAGTATCCACTTCTCAAGCATAAGCATCCTATCATCTACCATGTCACAAAAAAATGATATTGAACATCAATCTCTTCATTCACATATGAAATGTGTTGTGCACATTATGAACTTCATTTCAAAAGTTTAGTTTCTATTAACGTGTTGACAATTAGATCATGGGTGCTTGCAAGTTTCAAGAAATGATTTGTGTATAAAGATATTATGGGATGCCAACATTATTTAAATACAAATCAATACTCATTTTAAATCTTCTAGCTTTGTACCCTTTAGAATCATCCAATCAAAAGAAAAAGTGATGGACCATACAATATTTAAAAGATGGCAAGTGTTGTTAGTAAGATCTTGTGCATCATTGGTGCATATGAAATACTAAAATGGTAATTGTGATCCACAAATAAAAATCTTATTTATGACAAGTCATAAAGAACTATAGGTGTGAATAATAAAGATGTAGAAGATAAAATAAGGACTAAAACAATGCATTCAAATCCTATTCTATACTTAATTGGCAAGTAATTTAACATACGGAATCAAAGAAAAAGACAAAAGAAAACAAGTGTTCTTTAACACACAACTTCTTGTGTTTGGTTGTGCTCCAATAGATTTATGGTTGAGAGATGATATTTTGATTGATCAAACGGACCACATGACCTTGCATTTGAAAGGACATCAAAATATTCCATAAGAGGGTCTATTTATAGATTAGTTAAATGATTGATCAAGGGTTGAGATTTATCAAGGGTTTATATGTTTGAGAAGAGTGGGGAGAGGCAAATCCTCCAAAGGACACCTTGTGATTAGTTCACTTGAAGTTGGTCCAAATTAAATAGATTGGATTGGTCAAATGGAACCCAAAATCCAAAGCTCGAAGCATGACAAACAAATCATTTGATACAATCGGGATTTTGCAATATCAATTTTCAAGAAAATAGCCTTCTATTGAGAAGGCTTGACCCATTCCATACCTTCTCAAACAACAATAATATTGTCTATGATATATTTGAATGTAATGAATCCAATTTACTCAAACTTCACAATTTAAAGAAGCAGATGGCATGCCTTTAAAACGAAAGTTTTGACAACTATCTTGCATAAAAACATTAAAAACAAAATATAAAAAAATATGAAAAAAAATAAATTTTAAATAACTAAAACTATTATTTAAAAAATTAATAAATTTCATTAGATAGAATAAAGATTAATTGATTCGAAGTAACTTAATAATTAATTAATAAAGAAAATTAAAAATTAAAAAATATTTATTTATATATTATCAAAACCCATCAAAATTTTAATATCTATTATTAAAAAATTGAAAAGTTAATCGATTGTCACGGTCATAATTAACCAATAAAGAAAAACATTTTTAGATACAGCACCCCTTCAATTTAAAAAAATAAATATCTTTTTAGGATATCCATGCTCTCCTTCACAACAGCAGAATTTTCAATTAAAACTAGCCTAACTTAATCATCGTTACAGTCATCATTATCACCATCATATTGTTCTTTTTCGTCTTCATGGTCAGCAAGGCTATCGTACGCAGGGACCATCGCTTCAAAAAACCCAAGATATTCAAAACCGTCCTTCTCATGCCCAAGTAAGTCCCCGGTTTTCCCTATGGTTTTCCGTCTGGGCCAGGAATGTTTAGTATTTATCTTCCCTCCCATTAAAAATTCCTTAGTCCCCCAGCCCTCGTAAATATAGCAAAGAAAGTCATCCCGCTTAACAGCATACTTTCCATCCTCCTCTTTATAGCATAGTTGAGCAAATAGCCTTTGAAATATGTCGAGGGTTTTCCCTTCTGAGCCTGCCTTCACTCCCATTAATAACGCCTTACACACATGAGAACCTGAATCCTTCTCTGATAGCATCAAATCTTCATTTATCCAGAAGTCATATTTTGATAGATTCCAATCTTCAGGGCTCCAGTCATATGATAGCCTTGATGCAGAAAATGGTGGCATCCAGAAGTCGTATTTTGATAGCATTTCTTCACTAACCACACACATATATATCCACTTTCCACCATCAACACGGTGTCCTGTATATCTTTTCACCCCCTCACAACAGGTTCCATTACAAATGTCACGATCATTGCTAGGGCACCCCCCAAGCATAGTGCAATAGATGAATGTACTGAGCGAATGTTGGGTTTTGTGAAACGCACGGATCATCTCTTCTACATTTTCCCCAGACTTTATAACACAGAAAGCATCCGACAGCAATCCCAATGTGTCGCGAATTTTATCTGCTTTTAAAGTTGACATGGCCGATCTCTCCACTACAATTGTAAGCTCCGAAGGTAATCTCTGAAATCACAGTGCTCTCGCTAAATTATTTTAACAATACACATGGAAAACTGAAAACAGAACATTTACGAGTACTTTATTCATATGCAACCGTTTCGAACAAAAAAAAATCACAACAGACCAACTAAATTGAAAGGAAGCTGTTCGAATAGGAGTCTTAACTAACTGTTCGATCTGTCCCTTATGATTCCAGTTAGCTGGCATTCATGTTATAGTTTGTTGTCAATCCATTATAGTCAGCTGTCAAACTAGTTAGCTTGTTTGTAGGAAGCGGTTGAATTATTGTGTAGTTAGCTTGTTTGTAGGAAGCTGTCAATAATTGCTGTTAAAGAGTAATAGGAAATCTACGTGAGTTCTTCTGTGTTGAATATTATGCTCTGTTTTGCTGCTCTGTTCTCTATTCGCTGCCCCTGTTATTTTATTTTAATTTGGTATCAGAGCGAGGTGATGAAGGCAGCATTCTGTGCTAGTCTAAAGTGAGGGATAGTGTTGATTGTTGTTGTTGCAACCAAAATCTTAATGCTGTGTATGTGTTTTTGAGGAGGAGACTCATAAAGGAGGCAGCATCTATTTCTGAAAGCTTTCCTGTTTTGCAATCTCTGTTTTTTTGGACATCTCTGTGAATCTTAAAGGAGTAGGAATACCACCTGCAACGAACAGCAAAAGAAGCTGAGAAAAAAGCACAAAGGACTGGTATTTTTGGTATCTCTAAAATGGACAAATTTATCTGATTCCTATCTGACCGAGTCAAATAAGTTAGATGGTTCCAATTGGAAGTTCAAGATGCAGACCCTGATGGAGGGGTACAATGTTTGGACCATTGTTAATGGTTCTGAGGTCAAACCTACTGCACCTCAAGCTGCTGTTCAAGATTGGGAGAAAAGAGAATGCAAAGCCAAGATTCTCTACGGATGTCTGTAAAGGACTCCATCATCCCTCATATTAATGATATTGCTACCTCTACTGGTACGTGGACAGCTTTGAAAGGTTTGTATGAGATTAAAAACACAAACAGAATTTTGCTTTTAAAGAGCAAATTACTTTCAATCAAAATGGAAGCAAATGAAAGTATTAGTGATTATTTATACAGAGTTAAGGATTTAGGGAATAAATTAGCTGACATTGGTGAATCAGTTTCAAGTAGTGATTTAGTTACTATTA
>VDFB02273642.1:88466-130828 GCA_007258455.2 Sequoia sempervirens | reverse complement strand
GATTAACTAATTAAATATCTTCCTTCTAATCCTCACTTAACTTTTTCCTCAATTTAAAATTCCATCACCTGCCATGTGTCACCCTCCTCCATAAGCTTACCTGCACATTCACCCAATAATTCCTCACATTTTCCTCATTAAATCTGCTAGGGACAAATGCCACCTTTTTCTACTTGACTTTGTATGGGGCCATCTCTCTCCTATCCATAAAATCCAATTTTAAATTCCACCTCCCTAGAGATGAGCAAAAAGTAAAAGATTTTCCTCTCTTGAAAATCCTATCATAATCCTCCATAATCTTATCTAATCACCTTCATTTAAGCCTCCACTCTCCGTTAACCCTCATGTGACACTTGTCCTCTCCCTTTTACTTGAGACCACCTCTCAATATGAGCCCTTGATCTTGTGGAAAGATCTTGTCACTCCATCCTTTAGAGCCTCTTTCTATAAATAACAACCTTCACCCTTCATTGTCATCAAGTCTATTGCAAGTAACTTCATGTTGTCATTTTGCTTCCATATTTGCCATTGCAACAAGGTTATGTTGAAATTTTTGTTAGAGCAATCTAAATTTCTAGTTATTTAGAACATATCAATAGGCTTAGGGTGCATCCTATTTAGCTCAATCATGGAGTTTGAAGGTGTATAAGGTATAGCTTGTGTGTGTTTTATGCATTTCTATTGTGTTGTTTGTTAGTGTAAATAGTGTCTTTGTCCACCTAGTTAGCTAATCACCTATCTATGATTGACCTATTCACACCTAGCTTAAGTTTACTTAGGTTTCTTTTGCTTTTGTCTCTCTTCATAGAATTGAGACATGTGTCCTCATGACTTGAGACACCTATTGACACTCGCTCACCCACTTGTCAAGTGAGCTCACAAGTGTCACACCTATAGAGGGGTAGTCAGTTATTCAATCCTACCTTCCTACCTCCTCATCCTTGCCTATATATACAAGGCTTGATCATTGTATTATATGCGCTTCATTTTATATTTGATAGGCATACTATTGTACATATTATATTCACTTGTGAAAGTTGTTTCATGCTCTTAATCTTGGCATTCTCCAATAGTTTTTCCTTATTGCATTTTCATATCCTCACGAGGTTCTACAACATTCAATGCTCAAATGCATCGAAAGTTGGCACCATCTGAAACAAGTAAATGGGAAGGGATACAAAGTTAATATGGCTAGCCAAGAGGGACATAAGAGATAATGTGTTAAATGTAAGGAAGTGGGCATTTATGGTGGTGCTTTGCTTGCTTGCTCGCCAGGTGGCATGGTGAACACATACCGATCCATTGCCACACAATCACCGAGGTGGTCTTGACCCACGATTGGTCACCATCCAAATGAGTAATTAATTTGACCACTCCACCAATCATCGACGTACATGTGACAAATTGCATCCACATAGGCGAAACATATTTTTTAGATCCATCATAAAATTGCTGAATTGGCAAGCAATTTTTTAGGTTTTTTTTGGTCCATGTGACACTCCATGTGGACACCTGAAATTAGAATGCTCCCCTAGTAAAACAAATTTAAGATGTCTTTTTAAAAAAAAAGGTTGAGTAAACTATATAGCCTAATTATTTTTCATTTCTTTTTAATTATTTTGTTAAGAACTTTAAAAACACCCTCTTAATTCGTCGCGTAAACAGCCTTTTCTTGGTTATTACGAGGCAAGAACGTGGAATTAGTTTTACTTTTACAGCTGTGTTGTTGGCAGGCAGTAATGTGGAATCACCGACTATATTAACTTTACCTAGAGGGCATATTTACTTATCAACTTTCCTCTACTCTCCAGTTGCTTATAATTTCCATTAATTTGTTTCTTCACGGCAGCATCAATTTTCTGTTAATGGCGTCCACTTTGTCATCAGGTCGAAGAGGGCAGGAACGCGATCCATTTTTGGTACTTGAGCCTTCTAAGAATATGATAAAATCCTCCTTGTCTGCCAAACAGTTTGATGTATTCATCAACCATCGAGGGCCAGATGTCAAAACAACTCTGGCTATGCAACTTTACAATTCTCTAAAGGAAGATGGGGTCCAGGCGTATCTAGATTGTGAAGAGACTGAACTGGGAGATTCACTTTCTCCAACCATAAAGAATGCCATAATCTCTGCCGAAGTGCACATAGCCATCTTGTCACGGAGATATGCAGAGTCTCCGTGGTGCTTGGCTGAGCTAGCTTTAATGTTTCAAACCAAGCGTAGAATTATTCCCCTGTTTTACGATGTTCAGCGTTCAGACTTCTGCCGCATCGAAAATAGAGTTGCGGAAGCATTTTCCAAACACGAAGAGAAGGGCAGATATCCGGATCGTGACATTCAACAGTGGAAAGAATGCCTCCAGAACGTTGCAGGGATCGAGGGCTACGACCTCAACGGACAGAATGAGTATGATATCTTAATGTGCTTTCCATCCATATAATTTTCTATGTTTTGTAAATAATACCTGAATTTCTGACAATCCCATTTTAATTAAATTTTTGTTTTGGCTTTTCTTATTTTCAGTGATATGAATAAGCTGTGTGAGGGCATCGTGTCTGCCGTGAAGAAGGAATTGCAAAGGAGAAAAATTCCTTTTCAAGTTGCAAAATATGAGGTGGGACTTGATGATCTAGTGGACGATTTCTACAGCCATTGCCAGAGAAATGGGCAAATGATAGATAAAGTAATTGGCATCTTTGGAATGAAAGGGTCTGGCAAGACCACTCTTGTCAAATATTTGTTCAAAAGCAAACATTCAGAATTCAGTGGATCAACTAGTCTGTTTGATGTGCGGGATAGACATGCCAAAGGTGAGCTGACTTCTTTGCAAAGCAAGCTTCTCAATGAACTGTATGGAACTGAAATTGATCATAAACTTTGTAGTATAGAAGAAGGAACCGCCCATATCAAGCATGCCCTTCAAAGGAGTGGGGAATCAAGGTTCCTTATAGTTATAGACGATGTTGATGATAAGAAGCAGTTAGATGCCCTATTACCCATAGATGCCATCAATCCCAACAGTTTAGTGATTCTCACAACCCGCGACGAGAGCCTTCTTATACAGGCTGGAGTCAGAGTCCGTTATAAGATGAAAGAAATGAATGCAGAGCATAGCAGACAGCTCTTCTGCTGGCATGCGTTTCATAAACCGTCCTGTAAACGTGGATTCGAGAATTTGGTAGATGGTTTTGTAGAAGCGTGTGGAGGTTTACCACTTGCTCTGCAAGTACAGGGTGGGCGTGTTTTTGGCAGTGACAAGGGTTATTGGAAGTTAGAGTTAGATGGTTTTAAGGCAAGACTACAGACATAAAAGATACGCTTAAAATAAGCTATGATGCTCTGGCAGAGGATAAAAAACAGATCTTTGTGGATATAGCATGCTTTTTTATATGGCAGAAAGTGAGCAGGGCCATAATTATATGGAAGGCTTCAGGGTGGAGCCGAACATGCACTTCAGACCCAACTCCGAACAGGAGGATTAGGCGCTTGTTCAGAATACAATGGCTTAGCTGGCTATCAAGAGAGGAAGGCATTTTTAATGGAAAGCTCCAAGAAATGCCCCAGAAGGAAAGCCCTCGACATTCAAGACTTCAATGGGCACGAGGAGGATGATTGGGAATATCTTATCTTGGGGATATTGAAAGGATCTTTCCTGTGTACGATAGCTTTGCTGACCATGATGGCGAGAAAGAACAATATGGTGGTGATAATGATGATTAAGTTAGTTTTAATTGAAAATTCTGTTGTTTCAAAGGGGACCGTGGATATCCTTAAACGAAAATAAAATTTTTAGAATCAAAAGGGTGCGTATGTAATCTTGTAAACATTTGTCTTTTTTGTTATCTTTGTGTAATCTGCTATTTGCTGGTCTGTTATCTTCTATTTGCTCTGTTTCTTCTTTGCTGGTCTGTTATCTTCTATTTGCTCTGTTTCTTCTTTGCTGGTCTTTGACTGCATATTCTTATTTGTAGTTCACATTCCTTAAATATAAAAGAAAAATGGTTTTCTTTATTAGTATTGGCAGACACTATCGCATTTTAAATTTTCTAAATGGTTATTAGCTGACAGGCTATATTGTGGGCATTTGTTGGAATTAAGTCTTTCTCACCTCGGAAAGTTGAATTGAAATCGCCTCATGCCTGAAAAGTGAAAACAAATTTAAAACAAATTTAACTCAACCAATATTTCTTTGCAGCCAATATTTCGTTAGCTTGCAAACATCTTGTCTCCAGCTCAAGAATCTAGAAGCTCTAAAACCCCAATATCTTTAAATCTAGTTTTCATTTATTGTGAAGAGATTAATGCAGTTGTAGATGAGTTGCCATAAGAAATGTCTTGAGATGAAATCTGTTGTGAATTTGATCGCTGGAATCAGATATTAGAATTTTCTTTTCAATTGCTGTTAAGGCATTTCTTGCAGCTGGTGAATGCATTTATGGCTGCAAAGAATGCATTTATCAATATTGTTCTAGCTCACCACTAAAGCTCCCTATAAATACAGTCACAACTCACAAGCATAAAGAAAAACAGACTTTGGTTGCAAGATAACATTTTGAAGAGGATTGTGATAGATTAACATTTTGAAGAGGACTGGACGTCTGGGATTGAACGCATCTGAGAACAAAGGTAATAATGCTATCATTGTTTTACTACTTGCTTTTAAACCTCTTAAAGTTCCAGCAAAATTTTGACTTCTAAATTTTCTTTGATTGCATTATCAAAATTTTTAGTCCTATTTTCAAAGCAATTTAATATTAGTAAAATAAAACATATCATTAACTAGAATGTTTTCTACATTCAATATCAAAAACAAAGAATTTTGAAGCTACCATAGGTTTTGAAAGTTATCAATTCCATGGTGCATGAGAACTTCACTAACATTTTGGGTTTTTCAAAGCTGCTCAAAGAATTCTGGAATCTTTGTCTGAAATTGCAGAGTTCTCTTGGAGGAAGGCTTGAAGTTGCTGCCAAAGACAAATAGCTATAAGTTAACAGTAACCATTTTACTATTTTAGAGTTTTTCTTCTTTTTGTCAAATTGTAGCATCCACTCGGTGTAAATAGTTCCTAAAAATATGAGGTGGAAGTTTGCTTATATGGTTGTCTGGAGTTGCAAAGGTGCAAAAATATTATTCCCATGAAGCCCTTATGACTTGTTTTCTTGCATCAGCTCCCTAGGTTTTAAGTGCGGAGGTTTTTAGACAATTGTTTGCGTACTTCTACAAGGTATTACATATCTAGTTTTGTCTGGCATCCTTGCCACTCTATTTTACCTCTAACAATTATTGAATAAAATGACTAATCCTACGTCTAGCTGGATTTGTAATATTTATCACAGAATAGTAATACTAGCTGAGTTTCCTTCCAATTAGTCTGTCATGCAACATCCATCTTTACAATCTGCTAAGAGACTACCTATTTTTGGCCTCACTCACTTTATATCTAGACCAAGCAAAGAATACAGCAAAGAGATATTTATTACGAGAACAGAAAAACTAGATTAACATTTACTGCACTGGTTTTCATAGCAAATATATTGAACTTATTGAACACATAATATAGATAAAAAGTCATAAAACAGGCAATCGACACTACTGGGTCATAAAATCCCTGGGATTCTATGATAATAAAAAACAGAAACCCTCTGTTTGCATCTCGAAAAATAGGGCATGACCCTGTTTGAGAAAATATAGTGTGTTAATTTGAATCATCAGGAAATAGTCAAGAATTTGCACATTACAAAGTATTTAGTATTCTCTACTAATAATCATGTTGCACGCATATATGTTGAGCTTCTTACTACATGGTAACTGGTTTTTGCAAGTGACTACAACACCTACCATGGCCAGTCAATTCTATTGTCATTTCCAACAAACTTCATATGGAGCTGAGAGAGCTCCAGGAAGCAATCATCAAGTAATGTACATAACTATTGCTCATCCATGTATGAAACCAAAGTATCAACTCTATGTATGCATTTGCAGAAAGAAAGAATGAAACCACTTTAATTAAATCAAGCAATTAGTACAAAACAGAATTGTATAGGATGCACCTTCTACAAAAGGTGCTCGTATAGCATGCATTTAGATTGGATCTCCCAAAACTCTAAGCAATGGAGTAAAGCCCTCCCATGCATTCCTCTTTCGCTTCTCTAATCTACATGATGTCATCACTGTTGATCTCCTTCACCATTTCTCAGTCACAACATCCAAACATGTAGCTGCAGGTTAACGAACTCATGAGAAATGCAGTGAGAATATAAATCTACTCAACAGTTTGAACAAAACAGCATGCAAGAGAGAAAGACGAATAATGTCAGCGGCTCCAAAAAGAAAAGGGAGAAAGTTTTTGAGGATGTTTGAATATCTGAATTGCTGCCAGCCCAACATACTTCATGCGAAAAAGTGCCTTCAAACAGTTGTCAAAAGGTCAGCTTCCAATAACTTCACATTTTGTTTTTTCTTCTAACAATGACAGTTGCAACATCTACTCGCGTTGTATTTCAAGCTTAGCAAATAATTACATTCTAACATGTTAATTACAGCCAAAAATAAAAGTTTACTATGTATGTGCACTACTTTGAAAAAAAAACTGAAAGTAATTTTGAATGTCACAATTATTGGCTATGATTTAGTTGAATATACAATGCTGTTTTCTTCCGACAATGACAGTTGCAACATCTATTTGCGTTGTACTTCAAGCTAGCAAATAATTACATTCTAACATGTTAATTAATGCCAAAAATAGAAGTTTACTATGTATGTACATTACATTCTAACATGTTAATTAAAGTCAAAAATGAAAGTTTACTATGTATGTACATTACTTTGAAAAAAATTGAAAGTAATTTTGAAAATTGAATGCCACAAATATTGGCTATGATTTAGTTGAATTTAAATGCTATTTGATTTGTTTCCTGTAAATCTCTCAGACTTTTTTTCCCTTTCTGTCATTTTGGGTAAGTTGAGGCAGAGAGAATCGATCTCAGCACTTATATGGGACTAACTCAAACTCAAAGCCCTTAACCAACTACGCCATTCCCTCAGGCTCATTTTAAAGCCCTTAACCAACTACATCACTCCTTCAGGCTCATTTTAAATTCTTTTTTGTTTGTTGCATTTGATAAACAGTTGGAATAGAGGACTCACATGGTACTGTTTCCCATGATATCGATACCAATAACCCATTAGACAAGACCAGATCACGCATATCACAGTGCTGGTAGATAACATATGCAATCTGCCATGTGAATGATTAAAATGGAAAATGTGAATTATTAGTCACTATTGCAATTGTTTGATTAACAATTGATATGCATGGGCTGGCCAATCACATTTTATAATTTAAATATATTTCTTGGTATTTGTATAGTTTGAATTTAAGAACATATTTTTTATATTTAATAATTATTATTTATCTGTTTTCCTTTCTTTCTTTAAAGGAACTTGAAAATTATGATGCCATAGATTATTGTGGGCAAATATTTTGGCATTAAATGCAAATTGTGAGAGCTCAGTCTTCTCCCCAAATTTGGCGGACAACGATGACCAAACGGCCCTTCAGCAGGACCTAGTGGCCACCATTACTGCCTGCACCACCTCCGGTTTTCTTCATTCCTTCTACGATTCTGTTGGCCAAATCGACCATGCCAAACTCACTAAACTTAGTGGTCAACAAATCGCCACCAAAAATAATCATGACCCCGTCATTGGCTGTTTTGTCGCCCACAGAAATACACCTCTCAGGCCCTCCATGTGTGAAGCCTCAGTTACATCTTGGTTAAGGAGAAGTGCCAATACAGCTTCTGTTGCTGCCCAAAACTACTTGTTTGTGGCTTTGGACAGCAATGGAAACAGTATTAAGGTTTCGGATGGGGGTTACTTGCCTAGGGTTTCAAAAAGTGGTTTAGGGCTGCCGTATTTGTCTGAGTCTAGCAGCAGTTCACAGACCAGCAGGGGCAGCCCTAGGCATGAAAAGGGTGTCGTTGTCAAAGATAAAGTCATCAAGGAGGAGATTGCAAGTAGGACTTGTGGAATACCTGCTTCTTCCCATGCATATTTTTGATTTTTTCTGAGTTGTTTGCACAGCATTCTATTCATACGCACAAATACAGAGGGTTTCAGTACTTTTGAAGGGTGAAAGAGAGGTTTTTGAGGCGAAGAGTTTGGATATTGTTAACATAGGCCCCGGATTTCGTAGTGTTTATACTTTATAGCTCATTTTCACCAGTTTCGGTGTTTCCTTTGTTGTTGAGTGTTTTTCAGCCCCTGCAGGAGGATGATGGCCATGGCCAGGATAATAGAGAAGATGGGCATTGGCAGAAAGGCGATAGGGGGCAGTGGTCTTTGGATATGTATTTTGCAGGGTATTCGGTCGATCGGTTTGGACAATTGGTGAGGTCGGATGCAATGCATGTAGTCTCTGAGGTTGAAGAACTTTATGGGGGAATGATCTTGCAGATGGAGCATTTGGCGAAGCAGGTGGCTGAGAGCTAGCAGGTGCTAGCTAAACAGGTAAATTACTCTTACTTTTGTTTTTGTTTGTCTTTGTTTTTAGTAGTGCATCTTAATTGCCCAGAGAACTTAAGCAGTGCAACAGAAAAAAGGAGTTGTGCAATTTGGCTTATGATAGCTAGGAACGTAGAAAAGCAAAGCAAGTAAATTCTTCTTTAAACATTTTGGATCTCTTAGGCTACATTCCTCTGAAAACAAATAAATTTTGCTTTAATCAGTCTCTCAAAGGAAATCAGTAGTCGTCAGTTTTTCTTTTGTAGGTTTGTTCAATTTGGTTGTCTTTTTTGCAAATTATGAAATCCAAGCATTGTTCAAAAGATGTGGTTGATATTTCCTTCACTTTTTTGTCCACTGTCAAATATACTTATTTATGTAGAATTGCTGCTTGAAATGTGCCATATGTGGTCTTGATCATACATGGAATTATGTATATTTTTGTCAGCTACGAAGTCGGACTTAGGAGCTTCTGTTCCACTCAAATCCAGTCCAAGACTTGCATCTGATCTTATATATTTGGTGTGCAGGCAATGAGATTCAACTCCCTTTAGGTGATTTCCTCTTTGTGGTTTCACAAACTAAAACAGCTGCCTGGAACATGCCCTATGGGATCTACTGCTTGCACGTGATTCAACGTATTCTCTTCAGCTAAGCTACTGGGTTTTATGGGTTTCTTTTCTGCCAAAATCTTCTCCGGACTTGCACCCTTCCCTCGATCTCATTTGTTTGACCTTGGCTACATGTCCCAATACTCAAACGTTGGTGTGATGTGCGGCTTGAAACTTGATAGCTTTATGAGCACTCACTATATCATCAGGCAACTGCCTTTATGTTACTTTATGTTTGACCATGATTTGCTTGTTAAAGTGGAGCACAGAGGTTAAACCAAAGCACTTTCATATAGTCAACGTTTTACAAAAGCATTCTTGTTCCCTAATGAAATTAGCAAGATTGCCTTTGTGGGTTGTGTTAAGTATTATTTTTGTACTGTCTGCCATTACAGTTGTTAGGTAAAGTAGCCCATTTGTTATCCAGTAGCAGGTTTCCCCTCTGCCATAGCTACAGTAATTTTCTTTTAGCCAAAAGGACCACTGACTCGTCATTTCATCATAGAATCTTGGCTCAATTAAGAACTGGCTTGTGTACTAAATCTATCTATCCAGATTAACAAGGATACAGTTTCAGTGAAGGGATGAGTTTGAATCTGGACCATTGTTGCACTACTGATGGACATTGCTAGTGTTGGTGCTAACAATTCTTCATGCTATCAATCGTATGGAGGATTCAAGGTTCGTTTGGTGTAGAAGGTAGGATAAATTCCTGGCAAAGTGAACTCCTGTACAAACTTCAGTTCTTTACCATGTAGAATTGGGCACTTGCTTGAATTCCGATTAATAACAGTCTTGGGGCCTAGACTTTACCACCTTTGTTTCCCTGGGGCACTAAACACCTTACCACAATGTATTTTTACATCACTGTTTGACCATTCACCCCCAAAAATCTGTGTGTAGACCTGTGATAAGTATTGAGGGAGTTTAAGCGCCCAACAATTGATGACGCATGCATCCCAGATAACGGCTAGTTCTTTAACTGTGTTCTCTTTTGTCAGCACAAATTATAATATAAAGAATCACCTTTCTGCACAATTTTGCTTGAATTCAGATTAATAGCGGTCTTGGGGCCTAGACTTTGCCATCTTTGTTTACCTGGTGTACTAAACACCTTACCACAATGTATTTTTACATTGCAGTTTAACCATTCAGCCCCAAAAAACTGTTTGTAGACCTCTGATAAGTTTTGAGGGAGTTTAAGTGCCCAACAATTGATGATGCATGCATCCCAGGTAACAGATAGTTCTTTAATTGTGATGTCTTTTTTAAGCACAAACTGTTATTATAATATAAAGAATCACCTTCTGCACAAACTTATCTGAGGAGTTTGGACTTTTTTTTGAGTTGTTGGATGATTTAGATAAATGAAAAGGTCTTGCTGCCACTGTATCCGTGTAGCTCCGCCCCCCCTTCCCCCAATCTGCGTGAAGCATAGAAGCACATGTAATGATTTGAGAATGGATGCCTATTCACTATTTATGGATCTAATTAGGTTTAGGTAACCTCCAATATAATAAATTAACTCTTCAACGGCTATTTGTAATCTTTTAATTTCATTGCTCCTTTTACCATGCATACTTGTGCTCATTAGCTGTTTTATCACAACCAAAGTGATCGTACAAGCTCCCACAGCAAAAGGTCACTGCTACCCAGCAGGTGACTCACAGGGGGCTTTCTGCTTTGAACCAAGTCTCCACATTCACCAACTGTAACTCCACGGTATGCGGCACTTGTTATATAATACGAATTTAATCTTTCATAATTTGGAAGGGTTTATTTATTACACAATTTTTTATAATTATTTAAGATTTTACTGTTCATAATACCCATATTACAAGAATTTGTTAAAAAGTACATAGCATGACCCAGAAACGATAAGAATGCGATGGGCATAGATGCAAATTTTTGGAAAAAATACATAATTGTTATTAATATTACTGAATTCAGACAACTTTCATTAATGCCTTTAGAAAATTGAATCTATTCTTTTAATTTAAAAAGAAAAGGATTTTTTTTTTTACAATTTACTAAAATTTTAAAGATAGCTTTTTTAAAGTAGTTAAAAAAACAAAAAATAAATTCCCCTAAAAGAATTCTTCAAATATAACTCCAACCACCCCGCATGGTATTGCAACAACCCATTGAAAACTAGGTGACATAATCAAGAGTTAGTTAAGACTCAAGATATGAACTATAGATAAATGTATGCATAATTTCTTATAAAAATAGATAATTTACTAGCAATTGCACCTTAGTGTGCAATGGGTACGCCAAAGAGGTGTGAAATGTCAATTAAGAATTTTTTTTGGTATACTTTTTGCATACACGTGTGTAATACATGATGTCAGTTTGTAGGTTGGTTACCAAATGATGTTGTTTGTACAGAAAGGGTCTTAATGGAGAAGTGATAGCTTCAAATCAACTATCCATCCACTTACACGGATCCCCGACAACTAAATCAGGATGATAATCAACCTCCATTAGCAATAGGATCATGTTATGTTTACAATAGGGAGACAATGAGACACATGGAGAGACAAGGAGACACATGGGGAGAGAGAGAGGGGGAGGGGGGGGAATGGTAAGGAGGTAGAGATAAGGATAAATATAGAAATGAAGATAGATATGGAGAGGGAGATTGAGATGAAGATGGAGATGGATATTGAGAGAAGAGTAGGGATAGATAAAGAGAGGAGAGAAAGATAGCTAGAGATCGAATAGATAAATATATAGAGAGGGTGAGATAGAAAGATAAAGATAGAGATAGGAAGTGATATATAAAGAGGTGTAGAGGAGTTATATAGGGGTAGAGAGGGAGATATAGAAAGATAAAGATATAGGAAGTGATATATAGAGAGGGATAGAGAGGGAGATATATAGGTGTAGAGAGAGATGTTGAGATGCGGAGATAGAGATGGAGAAGGAGAGAGAGAGAGGGAGAGATATAGGTAGATAGGGAGAGAGTAAAAGAGGGGGAGACGTATAGATAGCTCACTATATAGAGAGGGAGGGGAAGAGGGAGAGGGAGAGGGAGAGATAAATAGAGGGTGATATAGGGAGATAGAGAGGGATAGGGAAAGAAATAGAAAAATATGGAGAGAGATAGAGAGCTAGGGGATAGAGGTAGAGAAGGTTATGGATGGAAAGAGATGCTTAATGTGACATTAGTGAGACTAATTTTTAAAGATAGAGGTAGGGAGGGAGAAATAGGTTGTGTGTGTGTGTGTATAAGTGTCAAATAGAGAGAGAGAGAGAGAGAGAGAGAGAGAGAGCAGGAGAGATGGAGTGAATGAGAGAGATAGAGATAATGATATTTTGATAGAGGGAGAGGAGAGATGGGAAGATAGAGATAAAAGGGGCAACAAAGATAAAAGAGGTGATGAAGAGAGGGTGGAGAGATATAGAGAGTGGAGAGTGTTTGTGTGAGTGAGAGATAGAGATAGGGAGAGAGATAAATAGAGATAGAGATAGGGAGGGGGAAATAGGGAGTGTTTGTGAGTGAGAGAAGAGAGATAAGGATAGAAAGAGGGAGAGAGAGATAGATACAGTAGGAAATATAAAAGGGGTAGAAATCGATATTTATATTATATAGATATAGATATTCTATTATATTTATATTTATATTATATTATATTACATTTTTGACCCTACTATATTGTTTCTTTCATTCATTCTTACTTTGACTTATGGTTTATTTTAGTATATTAAAATCAATGATATTTATAGGGATGCGATGGGTCCATACTCTTGGATGACACCGCAAATTTCACCGGAGAAAAGAATGCACTTCCAGATGGCAATTCAGTTAGACGTTTCAAGGTCATAGATAATATAAAGACCTAATTAGAGAGAGTCTGCAGTGGAGTGGTGTCCTGTGCTGATATTTTGACAATAGCTGCTTGCGAATTAGTTGTTTGAGTACTCATTTTTTTCTCAATTTGTATTCTTGGCTAGGCCTTGACTTGAAAAAAAACAATTCTCTATAAATGGTAGTTGGGAGGTCCAACGTGGACTGTGAGCATGGGTAGGAGAGATTTGTGGACTGCTGTCAAAAGTGATGCAAATACAAATATTCCAGGTCTATTTTCAAGCCTTCCTAATCTCATCTCAACATTTCAAGCTCAATGACTCTTTGCTAGGGACATGATTGCGATTTCAAGTAAGCAATACAAAAGCTTCCCTTCACCTTTCAATGAAGCCCTTGCAAGAAGTAATTATGATGGCTAACTTAGCATATTTATGTGCTTTTGATCAAATGCTCATGCAATCAGTCAAGCGCAATGCTCCCTTTTCCGAACTCGCATCTCTCTCCTTTGGGTGACATTCCATTGGTTTTTCTCCTGTTTCGAAGACAGGGTATACAAGTGAATACAAGCATTTTATGAAAACAGTGTAAATTTTTTTGTATACAATATTAAAAAGCCACAGTTTGTTGAGCAAATCAAGCCCACGCCAGTTCGTAGCAATGCTTTCGAAACAAGAGAAAAAACAAGTTTCTTTAGCTCCATCCTTCTATACATGCATATATATCATTATGTGTTGATCCATAATGTGTATGCATAGCTACCTCCCCCTTAATCATGACTTGAGCCTTCAATGGGCTCTCCAAATGGTGCGACTCTTGTCCCTTGAGAGGAAGAATATTTGAACAAAATGAATTTTCTAAATCATACCTCTCATCAAACTCATGCAAACCTGATTGCTCCTTGTGTTCTACTATGGTAAGAGGTTCATCCTGCACATGCTCAACCTCCATAGATTCTTCCTTTGGAAGAAATAGGGGTTGAAGAAATGTCTCTCTTTGTTGCCTCCCATGATCTATATGACTACATTGCTCCTTGACCTTCTGTAGGTGTTGTTTTGCTTGGGTAGCCAACAACTTGGCTTCTCTAGCTCTCCTTAGCCACTCATCACACATGCTTTGAGTCCTCTTTACATCCTCTATGCTAATGATGCACAAAATCAGACTATGTGTGGCTTGGATCAACAACCATTACCTCATGCTTAACCTCCAACTCTTGAGTGTCAACAAGGTAAGGTCTCTTACCACTATCATCCTCATGTGATATGGCTGCCACCTCAAGATTATGTAAAGGTAAAGGGTTGTTGTTCCAAGTCGGAAAATAAAAATTTTCCTCATACCCTTTTGTAGTGCCTTCTAGGGCTTCATGCACTCCTTCCTTCATTGTTGGATGCTCATCATCAAGTGCTAGTCCAAGAAGTGTGTCAAGTTGAATACCAAGTGTATTACTTGTTATCCTATGGCTGCAAGTTATATCTTCATGTGGGCATTTCTCCTCGAATCTCAAGACTTCACATTCTTGATGTACTACTCAATCCCTTTCAAAACATTGAATCATCTTGGTATGATGAGTGCTCAAATCTTCATGTGATGCCTCATCCTTATGAAGTTCATCAAAATCTTTTCCCATTTGTCTAACCTCTATAATTTTTGCACGTTGGATTGTTGTTATTTGGATGTGGCTACCATAGATGACTAAATTTTTGATTTGGTTGAAGGAAAATGTGTCAAACTCAACTCTAATCAAAGTTTGTCAACCTAATTCTCTAATTCTTTAAGGGCCAAATGAGTACTCTTCAAGGAATCCTTAGTAACCTTAAGATTGAAGGTAAGCTTATCTACTTCTTTTCCTTTCAATGCATTAGAATATATTTCAACAAGCTTGAAGAGACGATATCAATTTGAAAGTAGGTGTAAATAATTTAATTTCATTGTATCAAAGCTTCTTTGAGAACCTACAAATCTGCAAGAGAAATTTCTCCTTCAATGCATTTTTGTCTCCTCTCAAGTGGTACCTTCTGAAAATGATCTTCAATTATCTTGTGAGTGTTATCAAAATGAGTTAAGGTTGCAACAATTATATCTTCATTGACCTTCAATTGGCTCTCCAAATAATGACACTCATTGGGCCTATGCTTAGGATTATCTTCATACACTAAATTTTCTGATTTGTCTTCATAATCATGCACCTACAAATTATCTTTCTCTATCAAAGGGTCACCATCAAGGTAATCATGATCTTCCTCAATGGCTAGTCTAGAAAGTGTATGAACAACTATAACCTCCTTAACTGCCAAGTGATCCTCCATATCTTTCAATGTCAAGTTAGTCCTATCCAAACCTCTTTGTTCACCACATACTAAAATTCCTGAAGTATGAACAACATCCATCTTAAAGACACCAAAACCACTATTTGATTCCTTGCCAAGATGAGGTAAGGGTGATGAAGCAATGCTAGACTCAATTAGAGGAATATCAAATGAACTCCTACCTTCTTGTAGTTGATCTAACATGACTAATTTGACAATCTCCATGGCGATATTTTCTTCCATCTTCATGTGATCTTCATTTGTAGCTTTAATAGGCGACTCTCCTCTACCAACTTGATGGAAATACTCAACCTTAGGAGGAGGATCAAACTCAACAAGTTCACTAATCCTTTACTTATAATCAACACCATGCATTAATAAATCATATTTGTGTTCAAGATCATCATCTAACTTTCCAAAATCAACTTCTTCAATAGTATCCTCATGGCTTACATTGTGCTCTAAGATTTGAACATCATCAAGATCAAAAGGAAATTCATCCCATGTAAGATCCTCATTATACTTAGGTTCCAACACACTTAGATCCCATGTGCTAAAAGGTTGATTGCTTTGTTCCAAGAAAAAATGTTCATTGTGCTCCTCAAGAGTGGTTGTTTCTATGAAAAAGCACTCTCCAACTCCTTGGTAATGACATCATCATAGTCATGCCCTTCTATAGGCTTGGATTGAGGTTCAAAACAAACACCACCTATTTCATCATCACTAGAATTAAATATAGGACCATCATCATCTTCTTTCAAGACATCATCATAATTAATCTCAACATGCTCTTCTTTTGAAGGTACATTATTGAACTCATCATAAACATCAACTCTACTAGAACCATCTAGGAAGTCATTAGTCTTTGAATCATCAGTAGATGAATCTAAATTTTGATTCAAGGTTGTTGTTGTGTCTTTTTTGTCAAACAAATCCTCATCATCACCAGTTACATGCATGCCCAAGAGGTTGTTCTGGGGCTCTCTAACACATTCATCATATGCCAAGACATTTTATCCATCCAAATGTTTAGGTTTTAGAACAATCCTTGAATATATATTTTTAATGCCAGGGTCCTTCATTAGCATGGACAATTCCTGCATCAACTCAAATATAGGCTTATCTATAGTCATCTTCTTAACCTTGCTTCTAACAATTGTCAAAGAGAGGCACAAAAATAAACATGCAGGTGCTGATCACCAAAATGCAAAATATATGTGAACCACTGAAACTGAAAGCACTACTAAACCTTTGACATGCAAATAAAGAATTATGGCAAACATTAGAACTCCAATAGGTTGGCAAGAAAACTAGCTTTGGTACCATTGGAATAACCACCCTTGATTTTTTTTTGAAACAGTTTGTTGTTTGTGATGTTTTGCTGATGTGTTTTGGTTTGTTTTTGTTTCACATGTTTTCATCAATACATTGCATACATAGGAAATATTGCATAGAAAGGAAAATACCAAGAAATAACATTGCTTTTCACATTATACCATAACATAGCATAATGACAAATGATTACAATTAAAATCAAACTTAATGAAAGATGTTTTAGACTTAGCAATAATGGTTATCAGACCTGATAATAGTCTCTCATGGGTAGTAAATTATATACAACTCCTTGTGAGAGTCACCAAATGATTAAACTATCAATCCACAACATGCTCCTTCATCCAGGACAACAAATACATATGAAAAGACACCACAAACTCACTATAGCAAACCCAAAAAAAAGTTGTCTGACTAAGAATTGTCTAAAAATGTTAAACCAAGAAATGTACAGCCCCTAAGAGGGGTGACCAGCTCCCAAAAATCAAGACTTAAACAATAAATTCAAGCCAATGCTTGAAATGGGGTGCCCAAACAAGAATCCAATGAATCAATACCTAGAAAGATTGGCCAAGCATGCACAAAGTTACGAATGGGTTTCACCTTCAACCATTGTCAAAAAGAGTGTTTCAAGAATTCTAGAAATGCAAATTAGACCTCTGAAATTACTCCTAAACACCTCCAAACACCTCCAAAATGAAGCCAAGGCTCAAGCATGCCAAAACCTTCTGAAACATAGAAAAAGAAGTTCACCCAAATAAAACTATCAAGATGATGAACCTAATTTCATTGGTGTTTCATTCAATTATGAGGGGTAAAATGCATAAATAACAATTAGAAATTAGTCCTAACTATTATAACAACAAATAGGAAGGTTTTAAGATGCTGAAATGTTGTGTACCCAGTCGGAAAAGTGTTGTTTTGGGCGTCACTAAGGACTCATTCACCCAGTGGCGAATGGGTCCTTGTTATGGGTCTAGAAAAGTGATTTTTTGGGTTCTATTTTTCAATTACTGCAACTCCAAACTCTAGGTGTTCAACTCTCGAAAGTTGGAAATAAATTTTGTAGAGTACTTTCTGTGATCTTGCAAGTAAGATGGCAAATTTTACAACTTTGCAACTTTGATAAATTTGGCAATTTTGCTTTTCACTTGATTTTCAATCTAAAACCTACAATCACATATTAGAGAGAAGAAAGATTGTTGATTGTTAGGGAATAGGGATTTGCCTTGGTCAAACCCCATTTAGGTAATTAAACCTTGAATTGAAATGATGTATAAAAGGAAAGATGAATGAAAAATAATGTGTAACAACTCACCAATCCTCAATTGAACCTTAGAATGAAAATATGAAATTTAGCATGAAGTGGCCATAAGGAATGTAGATCTTGATCATGAACTTGACATAGGATAATGACTTTGAATACTTGAACTTAATCACCATTGCTACAACATCACATTAGCTCAACAACATGCAAGGCTTTGACATGATGATATGACCTTTGATTGCTGCAATAAAACCTTGATAATCTTCCCTTGAATGTCTTCTTGAATGCTCTTGAATTCTCTCTTGATCACAAATTTGCTATTAAAACTTGCTCATAAAGTTGATTAGATGAAACTAGGTGAAATAGCCTTATATTTATACTTAAGATTTAATCCCGAAATTCAAATAACATAAGCTAACATAAGATCTACGATTTAAAATCACTAAAATCTCACCAAGGATATGTTCAAAAAGGGCTGTCCTAAGCTAAGGAGGACTCATTTTCCATAGGGCGAATGGGTCCTAGCACACTTAACTAGGAGCTTGCTTCGGGGATATGAAATAAAATGCCAAAAGGGGTTCCTAGGACCTAGGAAGGATTGGTGAATGGGTCCCAAGTCACTAGCCTAGGACTCAAACCTTTCCAAATTAAATGTTATGAAACATTATTAATGAGTGTCGGGTTTTATCCCTTGGAAAATGCAATTAACAAGGCTTGGATTTGAATTTAAGGGGCCAATTAAGCTCTAATTATCCTCAATTAATTAATTAAAACCCTAGATTAGTGTAAAAGTGTAAAGGTACACTTTACAACACCCTAAATAAGGCACAATTAAGTCCATTTTATTAAAAAGGGTCGTAGACTTAATGTGAATGTGTAAGACACATTTCAACACTAAATCAAGACAACATTAGGTTCATTTATGGTTAATTATTCTGAATTAAGGAAAATGGATACTTTTTTCGTTACTACATTTTTCCCCCACTTTAGTGTGAGTTTGACTTTAGTGAGAGTTTTCCCCCATGTCAAACTCACACTAAAGTAGACATTCAATACACTTATGTATGCAACAATGACAAAGATACTCAATCATACAACATCAAAGACCATGAAAGATAAAGACAAATAAAGGATCAAACTTCGATTGTTCCAATATGATGTGGAACATGACTGTTTGTACGAAAAAAGGATCAAGCTTTGACAACCTGTTCAACATGATGTGGACCAGTTCTAGACTGTTTGTCCAAAAATGTTCACAAGAAAAACTCAATGTCTACTATAGAAACGACACACATGCACTCACTTTGGGGTAGTGGAACCTCGGGCCATCCACTAGGTGAGTATCCTAAAAAGGTGGAAAATGAGAGAATCATAGTAGCCTCCTATACCATATCGAAGTTATCCTCTTGACAATTTCGATAAGGCATCACAATGCTAAATGCTCTTATGAATGTTTTGTCTATAGGTTTTTGTTCAAAGGGATCTCGCTTCATGTAAGGTCTTCTTCTTAGGGAACATCATGTCTAATGTCTCCAAGAGAGGACAATTCAAGAATATTAGATAATCACTTATGGGATGCCTCATTCACATCATGCCACTAAGGGAAAGTTGTACACTTAGATATATCACACTCTTGGAGGACATCAAACCTAATGACACCACCAAGAAAAGGATGCATCAAAAGAAAATCACACCATGAAATATGTAAATTGTCAAAAGATGTCATTGATGTATACCCCCACTTTAAAGCAATTGCTAACACCATTGTTGTGAGCAACTGCTTTAAATTAGCCAATCTTTACTCCTAAGACACGAGAGCTTTCCTCGGAAAACCCTATGCCAAGTCATATGTTTCCGAAATAAAGCCATGCGATGAACTAGGAGGGAGGGGTTGCCCCCAAGAATACATAAGGGATCTATGGATTTAGGGTTAGTATGCCTTTGCTACAATGTTGTTTAAGAGCTCAAAAATGTCATCATTCACCAAATACTCATAGAACTGGAAAAATGACACATAAAAAACAAAAACAAAGAAAAAGGCCTTTCGGGTCAACATGGAAGAGACCAAAATGTCTCAACGTCTTGCGTCATCTCCAAAAGGAAAACACAAGACAAATGAAAAATGATAAAATGTTTGACATAGAGAAGAATGTAGGTACATACAAAGGAATGCACAAAGAGAGAGATACATCAAATGAAACAACACGAGGGATCACATTAGACACATGCAATCACATAAAGGAACATGAAAAATAAAGCAAAAAATTAGTAAGGCACATGTAGGTCAACCTATAGTAGGTCGACCACATCCCAATCTCAGTCGGTATAAATGAAAGGCGAACAACTAGCCAAAGGGACAATGACAAGTGTCGAACTAGGGGAAGCACCAAGTTCAACACTCTTTTTAGGAGATTTTTCATTTAAGCTCATAGAAGAGGAAAACAATGTGTTCAATTTGTTTTTGCACTTGTTCATCAATCTTTGCAATGTTAATGTCATCATCTAGATTAATCACAACAAGAGGTCGACTGACAATTTCTCTTAAAGGTTCTTTTTTATGTTGTAGTGAGGGTATAGAGTCATCATGCATTGCTTTAGGTAAATTTAGGTTTTGATTTTCTATGTTTCTCTTTTCTTCTTGATTTTGTAACATACGAGAAATAACACGATGTCTATGCCTACGCTTTCTAACATTTCAATTTATTGTCAATTTGTGTTTGTGTAGGAGCGGGTTTGTCAATCATAAGTTTCTTCTCTTCCTTTAAAGGAGGAATGTGTTGATGGGTGTTTTTGCACCTTCTCAACACATGCATCACACAAGTATGCTACCTCTCTTGAAAGGTAATTTCTGCAACTTGTATATAAAAATTTGGATAAAATAAAAAATGATAAAACAATAACATGCATTACCTAATCCAAATCTTCAATACCTCAAATAGACACAATGATGGATGAATTATTTGATTGATTTGATATGTTGGTTGCTCAATTCAACAACATAACATTGAGATAGAGATGATATATGAATTGTGATAGATAGAAATGGATGATTCAAGAATAATTTTGACAACGTAAGAACACTTGAAGAATCAACCCTCCAAATAGCTTATGAGAGGGTTGATTTATAGACAATGCCTGATTTGGATTGATGGTTGAGATTGGATGTCAATAAGACGTCTTAATCAATGGCCAAGATTGAAAGTTATAGTATGAAATAAGGTTAGGGCAAAATTGGGGCAATGATAAGGATTAATGGCCAAAATTGAATTATAAGATAATTCAATCAAGGGTGAAAAATGAATGAGACAAGAGAAGATAAGAATGGCACGAATAATGAGGTTGGCACAAAAAAAGAGATTGTTGGAGAAAATTAAATAATTTGGGAGGGAAGGTGAATAATTAAATAATAAAAGCATTATTTAATTATAAAAGACATGTGATATGTTGACTTTTAAATTAAATAATAATTTAATTCAAAAGTGGATTGAAAATGACAAATTAGTAAATAATTAAATAAATAAAATTTATTTAATTATAGAAGAAGAGGATAATGAATAATTAAATAATTAAAATAATTATTTAATTATAGTAGAAAAATGACAATAATTAAATAAATAAACATTTATTTAATTATAGAAAGGAAGGGGCTAATTAGTGACATCATTAAAATTTATTTAATTAATCAAGAAGAAATAAAGATAAAAGTGAATTAATTAAATAATTAAAATTATTTAATTATCAAAGACAAAAGGGGAAATGATGGATAATTTAGAAGTCGTAGGCCTAGGACAATTTTTAGTGTCTACATTTTTCCCCTCTTTGAGATGATGTTCGAGATGATGAGCTTTGTGTCGAGTAACATCATTTCAAAGAAGCCAAGGTATGGATAGAGGAACATGGATTATGATAGAAAGATAAGATGATGACGAAATAAGAGTGGGATGATGATGATGCCCCCTCGAGAGGATAGCTGGGTTGGACAAACATGAGTAGGCTCTCAAATTGAGATGATAAGGAGGGACAAGATGAAAGATGCAAGATAGGAGGTGGATGAAGGAGATGAATGATACATTATGCTACAAGAAAGTGAACAAACATGATGTTTGATGTAACACTAGACATGATGCACCAAGGTATAAGGATCAAGGTGACGATGTGTCTCGTGCCCTAGCGTAATACAACTTTGTCTAGATACAAGATATGAATATTAGCTGGAATAATTTGGATTTGACGCAAATGCAAGATAAAAATGATAACACACACAAGCAAGCAAACAAACATGCACAAATGATACAAAAAAAAACAAGGTATTGCCCCTGTCAAGTTGTAAACTGATGATTAATTGATTGATTGATTGATGATGATAAATGATGATAGTGTTGTCATTGTGGGGAAGGACATATCCCTAGATCAACACAAGGATGACTGATAATTGACTGATTGGGTTTATAACAAGATTAGGATCAAGACCAAAAGATGTGATTGGATTATTTGGAAAGATTGATCGACTTGATTGGTATGGACTAATGTTTGATTGATTCGATTGATTTGATTTGAAGAAGTGGTTTGGAATGATATGACGAGTGATTTGATGATTTGATTGGATGAAAGGATATGATGAATTGAATAGAAGAATTGATATGATTGATTGATGTGAAGGAGTTGAATTGTTTTGAAGAGTTGATTGGAAGAAATGATTTGGTTTGATTTTATTGTTTGGATTTTTGTTGGCTATTTGATTTTTTGTTCTTTTAAAGGACTTTTTCCATTTTTGCATTTTGGGCATTTTAATTGATTTTTTTTTGGATTTTTGAAATATTGAGTTTTTTGGATTTTTGAGATGTTTTGATTTTTTTTTGACTTTTGAAATATTATGATTTTTTTGAATTTTTGAAATGTTTTGATTTTTTTAGATTTTTAAAATGTTCTGAGGTGTCAATGGATGGAAATTTGGGTAGCCTTTGTGCTAGATACCAATGACAAGGGAAAACCAAGTCTAGGTGCAAGGAGATAGATGAGATTGATGGATGAAAGGGTGGGTGATGGGATAAGCGATAAAAGGCTCATGATAGATGGATGGATGGAATGAATGGATGCATCATAAGAGAGCAAGGATGTGATCTCTAAAGACTATGTTGCATAGGAATAAAATGCCCCATTCTAGGTACAATGCTTAGGATTTTTCATGACAAAGCTTATGACAATAGGATAATGATAGACTTGTTTGGAAGGATGAGGTATGCCAAGAGACATCCAAAACATGTGTTGAAATTTTTCCCCTATGTCTTCATCAAGATCAAAAGGAGAAGGGCGGATAAGTGAACTCAATATGATAGGTATGTATGATGGCTAAGATGGTAGGTAAGATGAAAATGATATGACATGAAAATGATAGGTTGGATAGATGAGACATTGTGCCCCCAAGTGTAAGTGACATAGAAGATCAACCTACACACGACGCGTGTTTGCTAGGTTTTCATCACGGTACTTATTTAAGGCACCTGTTTACTAGGTTTTCATTGTTGGACGAAGGAATTTCTCTTTACTTTTTTGTTTTGTTTTGTTTTATTTTATTTTTATTTTTTGACTTTTTGAATTTTTGAATAGGAGAAGGGGAATATGGATAGGAGGCACTGAAGTGTCTAGTTGCATGAAAGGTGGTAGTCTTACTAGAGATGAATGTCATCGCATGAACTGTGTCAAATGTCATTATGCTCATAGATGTTGGTAAGGGATGACATGAGAGGGAGATGGATTAGGTAGATAATGGATTATGGAGGAAAATAGTGGATTATGTAGGGAAGATGGTGGATTATGAAAGGGATTATGTAGGATCGAAAGTGGATTATGTAGGAATAATGCAAGGAAGATGGGTGAAATGTTTATGCAAAAACATGGACCATAGGGATAGGGTGAGTGAAATATGTAGGCAAATAGTTGAATGATGGGGCGGTGGAGGTATGGAAAGGAATCGTGACTAACGATTGCACATACCATGAAAAACATTGAAGCTTTTGAGTGGATGGTGGTGTAGGAAGCAATGGAGATGTTTGCTTAGGAGATGGTGTATGAAGTGCTTTAGGTATCCACATAGACTTAATATTTTTATGATTTTTGTTTGGCTTGTGGGATTTTTGTAATTTCTGAATAGAATGTGCATTTTGGATGGAAGGGGATGGTTGGGATTTTTGTGATGTAGATGCCTCATTTGACTTGCTTTCCTTTTTCTTAGGGACCCAAACCATTTTATTTTTGGCCTTTACTTTTGGAGGTATGGGCTTATATAAATTTTTGAATGTATTTTGCTTTGACTTTTTACATTGATGTCCTAAGGCATGAGGGTCCTTAGGATTTTTTACTTTATAGGTAGAGGCATTGAATTTTTTTCTTTTGAATCCCATGGGATAGGTGGAATGAGTGGAAGCTTCTTGTTTAGACAATGCGTGCATTTGTTGGTCATGATTAGGAATGTTAGGGTATTTATGGATAAATGGATAAGAGGATTGAATGGTAGGGATATTAGGTGTTGGGAGTAATGCTGGTAAAGTGGATGGAGGGATATTAGGAGGTGGAAGCAATGGTGGCAAAGTGGATGGTGGAAGGTGTATGGTCACATGCTTTTGACATTTGTAGGATGATGGAGGAAGGATGGAAACATATGTTTTAGGTGTATGATAGGATTTATGATGGAAAGTGGACTTAGGAGACATGGAGGAAGCACCAAAATATTGAGATTGGTGTCCTTGGGGTGTATATTCAAGGCCATGAGAGCGTGGAGGGACTTTGACATGGATGGACTCCAAAATACCTTGTTCATGAAGGTCTAGACCTTTACATTGGTGATTCATGTTTTGGAGTATGCAATGGACAATGGGACTAGGTGTAGGTGGAACACTAAACACAAGTTCCTTATTGGATGGAGAAAATGATGCAAGGGAAGATAATGGGTGTTGTTGTTCTAAGGAGGAACATTCATGAATGAGGGTGGAAAGACCAATAGGATATGATGGAGGACTTGCAATGGGGTCGATAGTGGGTGATGGAGGATCATTAGGATCTTGATTAGCATTGTGTTCACTTAGATCCAAGGTATTTGTTTGATCTTCTATGTGTGCTTGGGAGGCATATGTCTCATCAAGGGAAGTATATGTTGATGGATCATGGATAGGGCTAGGTAAATATGCATTTGGAATATCTTGCTCATGGATAGGTGAAGTGATAGGCTCTTGACCATAGAATGCATAAAGATGGCTAAGAGGATCATCATGGCCTTCTTGCTCATAGGTAAGATCATAGAGGGGAGCTTGATCATAAATAGGACCAAGTATGTAATGAGTGGGATCATTAGATGGGCCTAGATCATGATTAGAATGAGAGGTTAATGTTTCCTCTTGCTTAGGATAATGCTCTTGACACAACTCTTGGCTTGCTTTAATGGAAGTGGAAGGGGTTAACTCTTGAATGGGCTCAACATGTTCTAGATGGTCAACAATGTGGAGACATGATGGAGGTTGACTTGGGCTCAATGGGGGAGACTCTTGAATAGGCTCAAGGGGGAGACTACATTAAGGGGTTATAAGAATGGACATGGTGTTTGAAGACTCTTTGGTAGGTTCAAGCATATGAGTTGGATGACATGGAGATGTTTTATTCCTTGCTAGTAGCCCTTGGGTCACATCCTTTGTAGGTGGATGGGTGGATTTGGGTAATGCCATAGGTTTTCTTTCAACATTTTTGAATTTAGGGCATAGATTTGATGGAGGATTAGATGATGGTGGGGGTAATGAAGAGATTGATGGGTTAGAAGGTGGAGAGGCCAATGGATTAGGACTACGACATGGTGGCTTAGGGATAAGCATTTGACTAGATGGTGGTATGATAAAGTTATAGGGTGCATGGACTAGATTGGTGTTCCCCTTGTCAAATGGAGCATGCGAATTGAAAGGCTCTTGATTTTGTTGCCAAGGTGGACTTGGGCTCATATGTTCTTGTGATATGGGTGGATATGTTGATGTGGCATTGACATGCTAGGTAGATGAGTTAGGTTGGCATGATGATGAAGGTGACACATAGGATTTTGGTTGAATGTGTTGAGGTTGTAATGGTGTTTGGACTTGTTGTGGTATGATTTGTTGTTGTGATAATGATGGAGGGGTTGCATAGGATAATGGTTTTTGAGAGGTGGATTGGTATGGATAAGGGTTGACATTAGAAGAGGTGTGATAGATTGATGAAGGGGTAACATGATATGTGGATGGATGAGGTTGATATGATGATATAGGTGACACATAGGATTGATCTGATGATTAGACTTGATGATGTGCTTGTTGGATTTGACAAGTGGCCATGAGGTATTGGGCTTGTGCTATGAGTTGTTGCATTTGAGGTGATTGGTTTGTTTGAAGTTTTTGTATCATGCCATGTACTTCTTGAATGATTTGTTGGTTTAAAGGTGATTGGTTTGTTTGAGCTTCATGAAGTATGTGAACGAGCTTTTGTGCTATGTCTTCCAATGTTGGCATGGTGTAAAATGATGCTGATTGGATTAAAGAGATGATGATGATTAGGATATGATGTGGAATGACAGGATTGTATGATTTGGATGATGTGGCAAGTGTTTATTGGAAGTTTGACTTGGGCAATATCAAACACAAGATCTCGCATGTAAATGCATTAACACACACACCAAACACAATGATAAATTTGTCTTTCAATATTAAGTGTTATGATTAAGCAAACACTTGAATACACATCAACAAACCTAATGCTAGTCAAGTGGGTATGACTAGTTAGGTCTTGAGCTAGGATGCACAAGGTTGACTAGGGATGATTTGAAAGCAAAATCCTGCCACATAGCCAGGAGAAAGGGGTAACCCACTCTTCACCTTCACTTCCCAAAGGTATAAAGTTCTTTGGGGCTTATCCAAGAGTGACAAGATTTCAACTCCCAAAGGAGTGTGTCTTTGGATTCACACTCGATTGAGGTCGTCCCTTGGAGGGGTGTGTGCTCCAAGCAGGCCTCCTAAGAAGGGTATGACAAAAGTGAACCAAGTGAGGTGTTTTGGAGGACACACACTTGATTCACACTCGTAGTGATTAATTTCCCTTTAGAAAATTGAAATGTGTCTAAAATAGTTCAAGCACTTGTTCTTTTTTAATCCCCAAGTCAAGATGTGTGATTGAAGACAATGGTTCATTTTAACCCAATTTCAATGATGTGACAACAAACAAGATTTATTTTAGACCCAAAATCCAAATGTGTGATCAAACAAGTTGTTCTTTTTAAGCCCCAAATTGAAGTGTGTTGACAAGCAATGATTAGAGATGAAAGATGGAATGTGTGCACCTTGACTTTCTTTAGCTCCAAATTTTTGTCCACTTGATCTAATTTGTCCTTTGAAGTGTTTATTTTTCTGCACATTCACAAAACCAACAACAAAGCCAAAACCCTAACAAAATAATTGATCACTAATATTAGAGGGTTAACTAGTCAATAAAAATCTGATTTTTGGAAATATTTTTTGCATCAAAAATAAAAATATAGAGAACATAACCTTATTGAAATTTTAAGAACTTTCCAAAAATGTAAAGAAATTTGAAAAATTTGCTGTTTTGCACCCAAAACTAGTTTTTTTTTACGAAAAATCATAAAAAAATTATAAACAAATCAAAACAGGTCCAAAAATTTTGATTTTTGGATTGAAGGTGTCTGACATCATCCCAAATCTGTAGAATTTTTTTTGTGAAAAGATCTACAACTATTTGTGAGATATAAACAAATCTTTGTAAAACCCTAATTTTTAAAGATCTATTTTTTGGTAATTATTTTTCATCCAAATTTAAAACATAAAGAATAGACCCCTACTGAAATTCAAAGAGATTTCCAGAAATATAAAAAAATATGAAAAATTCTCTAATTTGCTCTCAAAATTGATTTTTCATGAAAAATAACAAAAAAATTATAAAAAATTCAAAACAGCTCCAAAAAATCTGATTTTCGGACTAGAAGCTTTTGATATTGTCCACAACCTGCAGAATTTTTTTTTGTGAGAAAATATGTAACCGTTTGAGAGATATGGCCAAATTTTTGAAAACTAGGGTTTTGTCCCAAAATGATGCAAAACCTGCAACAAAAAGCTTACAAAACCTCCAACAAAAAGGATTTAACTCCAAAATTCCTCAAAACTTGTCAAAATATTGAGCTAAAAATCAGTGAGGGGGTTCAAGTCAGGTTCACCAAAATGTATATGAAAAATTTAGATAAAATAAAAAAGATAAAACAATAACATGCATTACCTAATCCAAATCTTCAATACCTCAAATGGATGCAATGATGGATGAATTGGTGGATTGATTTGATATGTTGGTTGCTCAATTCAACAACATAACATTGAGATGGAGATGATATATGAATGATGATAGATAGAAATGGATGATTCGAGAATAATTTTGATAGCATAAGGATACTTGAAGAATCAACCCCCCAAATAGCTTATGAGAGGGTTGATTTATAGACAATGCTTGATTTGGATTGATGGTTGAGATTGGATGTCAATAAGATATCTTAATCAATGGCCAAGATTGAAAGTTGTAGTATGAAATAGGGTTAGGGAAAAATTAGGGCAATGATAAGGATTAATGGCCAAGATTGAATTATAAGATAATTCAATTAAGAGTGAAAAATGAATGAGACAAGAGAAGATAAGAATGGCACGAATAATGAGGTTGGCACAAAAAAAGAGGTTGTTGGAGAAAATTAAATAAATATAAAATTATTTAATTTGGGAGGGAAGGTGAATAATTAAATAATAAAAGCATTATTTAATTATAAAAGACATGTGACATGTTGACTTTTAAATTAAATAATAATTTAATTCAAAAGTGGATTGAAAATGACAAATTAGTAATTAATTAAATAAATAAAAATTATTTAATTATAGAAGAAGAGGATAATGAATAATTAAATAATTAAAATAATTATTTAATTATAGTAGAAAAATGACAATAATTAAATAAATAAGCATTTATTTAATTATAGAAAGGAAGGGGCTAATTAGTGACATAATTAAAATTTATTTAATTAATCAGGAAGAAATAAATATAGAAGTGAATTAATTAAATAATTAAAATTATTTAATTATCAAAGACAAAAGGGGAAATGATGGAAAATTTAGAAGTCGCAGGCTTAGGACAATTTTTAGTGTCTACACAACTAAGTTTTAGAAATCACCCCAAGGTTTCTTAGGTGTCAGGTCATGACAATGCTTGGAATAATTCAATTGGTTGATGTGATTTGCTGGTAATCACAAGGAGGCCTTTATGGTTCACAAAGCATGGGAAGTTGGATCTACAAATAAAGTTTCAGAGTGATGGAAATGAATGAATAGTGGCTGCCCACTTAGAATCAACAAGCTGAATCTCAGTTCAATCACCAAGTTTGACATTGTTATGGTGCTTGGAATCCTATTCTAACAAAGAGCTAAAATAAATAGCAAAAAAGGAAAGGGTTGAGAAAAGAATTAGCAATAGAAGTCCATCAAATACCATAACAACAACCACTTTTGGAAAACTATAAATAGGGGCTTGCTCCTCATTTGTAGGTGGTGGTGAATTGTTGTAAAGGGAATTTTGCAGCAACAGAAGGAAGTATTGCATTATATTGGATGTTTTCTTTGAGCTTGCTCATTTTGCATGCATGATTAAACCTCTATGTTAGTTTTAGTTTGTTAGTTTCTTGAATGTATTTAATAGTGGTTGCTGTTATGGTATTTGATGGACTTCTAGCCCATACTTTTGACACTTGTTGATGAAAAACTACTATGTAAAGTTAGCCTAGGCTTGTTTATTTGTTGCACTTTAGTTCAATTGTATGTTCATGAGGTGAATGCACAATCTGAAAATTTGTAGGGCTTAGAAGATTGCACTGGTTTTGTGTAGCTGTAGGTTTCTCTTGGTTAAGCAAAACTTAGTTTTATGAGAGTCCGTTTATTGTAGCATCCTCCATTGTTACTGTTCATTCATTTCTTAGACTTAGAATTCTTCTCTCAACCCTTTCCTCTTTTGTTATTTCTTTTAACTCTTTGTTAGAATAGGATTCCAAGCACCATAACAATGTCAAACTTGGTGATTGAATTGAGTTTCAGCTTGCTGATTCTGAGTGGGAAGCCACTATTTATTTATTTCCAGCACTTTGAAACTCCATTTGTAGACCCAACTTCCCATGTTTTGTGAACCATAAAGGCCTTCTTGTGATTACCAACAAATCACATCAACTAATTGAACTATTCCAAGCATTGTCATAACCTGACACCCGAGAGACCTTGGGGTGATTTCTAAAACTTAGCTGCAGAAATTACCTTTCAAGAGAGGTAGCATACTTGTGTGCTTCCTGTGTAGAGAAGGTGCAAAAACATCCATCAATTTAATGAAAGGAACCACAGGAGGTTGTTCAACAACTTTCTCTTTAGCTTTGTAAACTTGTTTAATTTTAGGAGGCACAACGAGATTGTTTTGGTTATCTCAGGGCCTCTTGTAGGAAATTATAGGAGCTTTTGTAATAGGTTGCTCTTGGGTGTTTGGAAGGGCTTTTGGTTCAATCATTGTTTTGTCAAGGATAGGTGGTTCAATCATGGGTTGAGGCATGTTTCTAAGGGATAATTATTCTATACGCTTTGCCTTGAACTTCTGATAGGATTTGAAAAGGAAGTCCTCACGAGGTTTGATAGGTTCAATAGGCTTGGGCCAAAAGAAATCCAATGAAAAATTCCCTCAGAAAGACATGGGATTAAACCCACTATGATGCACTGTAAATATATCATTGCCAAAGGGAAAATTTAAACATTTATGCACAACCGAGGGGACAACATTTATGGAGCAAAGCCATGGATAGCCTAGCTTCACACTAAATTGGTTCAATTACAAAATGATGGTGAATGAGACATTTAATATTTTCAGTGCACCTTTTAAAGGAAGATTTATCGAGCCCATTATAGGACAAGCAAAACCATTATGCGTCTTGATCCATGATTTCAATTTATCATATGTATCTTGATATAGTTCATGCACAAATAGGAATTCTTTAGTGATCACATTCTCTCCACGAACGAGATCAATTAATACCCCATTAGTAGGCTTGTTATTGTTTCTTCCAACTATGTAAAGAGGACCATCAGGTGCATATTTAAGTATGCATTTTTGTGAGAAAGCAATATTGAGAGGCATTTTGGTTGAGCCCTTACAAGGTCTAGCTTTGATAAATGCTATCACTTTAGCTAGTTTATCTAGAGTTTCATCTTTTATGTTTTCATCATCCGTTTCAACATTCATTGCATCATTCTTTGTTTCACTAGTTTTAACAAATGAAATAGTGTGCTTCAGCATGGGATTTGCAAATATTTGTAAATTTTGGTTAAGAGGAGCTACAAACTTATTTCCTTGATCATTCACACCTCTAGTTTGAATTAGTTGATTATTATCGATAAAGTCTTGCACAAGATATTTAAGATGCTTACAATATTCTATGTCATGTCCATTTTGTCGGTGATAATGGCAATAAGATTTTTGTTGAAACCTTATGGGAAATGGTAGATTAGGATCACACTCTTTAACATGAGGTAAGGAAAACATATTCTTTTCCACAAGCTACAACATGATATTATGAAGGGTATCGGGTAGAGGAGTGAAATTCCTATTCCTATCCCTAAAGGAAAAAGGATTTGTCGTCTTTATAGCAGCCACTTGGTTATTAACTTATTGACTTGGTTGAGGGGAGTTGAGTTGTAAAAAACCCCTTTTGCTTCTTGAAAGGTTGGTAACTGTTGAGTTGCAGATTCAAACTTTTCAGGGCGGCTAGGTGGATTTTTTACATCATGACCATAAGCTGTATTTTGATAATCACGAAGGGTTGCACATAACTATGTAAAGGATGAGCATCTCAACATCTCAAGTTTGTTTTGTATTTTTTTTTGTAAGTTGGCAATAAACATTCATCGAAGGTTAGCATCAGGAATCTTAATGTTTACTTGTGAATAAAGTGTTTGATATCTTGCTATGAAATCAACCAGTTTCTTGTCATCCTTTTTTTTGCATGTCATTAAATCAGCTAGGGTCATTTTGGGACCCATGTGAATGTGGAAGTGGTTGTAGAAGGCATCAACAAGCTCATTGAATGAACCAATTGAACTATTTGGTAAGGAAGAGAACCACTCTAAAGCAATATCCTTCAATGATCTAGGGGATAATTTAGCCCAAAGTTTATCTTCAAAGATGAAATCACTACATAGAGCTGTAAAAGTAGAAACATGGCTAACAAGATCTCCTTTCCCACCAGATTTCTCAAATCAGGGAACTTCTATACCTTTTGGCATTTGTGCTCTCGATATCTCCATGGATAATAGATTGGTTTTGATGTATTGTGAAGGTTGACCATTGTTGTTTTGATTTAGGGCTGCAACTTCTTGTTGGATAGATGAGATTTTTTGCATAAGTGTGTTAAGGATAGCATCATTGTTATTGTAAGGTGGAGGGGAGTAGGGTGGAGTGGTGTATGTATGCGGAGGGCAAGTGAATTGTAAGTTTGTGAGGGAGGATGGTTGAGGAGATATTGTATTCAAATGCACAAAGCTAGAAGGATTCCCTATGGAAATACCTAAGGAAGTGTTCACATTGCTAGTAGGTTGAAAGATTGTGGTAGGTTGAGTACTAGTGTATGTAGGGTAGACACGTCAAATTGACATAATGCATTCAACTAGGTCATATTCATCCATTCAGAAAATAAATCAAGTTTATTTATCAATCTCCTAAAGTCATCAGCTTAAATCAAATAAATCAAACTTATCATCAACCTTTTTAATCAAATAAATCAAACATCCATCATAATGCATTTCCATCCTTCTTGATTTAAATAAATCAAATATTTATCTCAAAAAGGTCAAAACACCCTAATCATCATTTATTTAATCTAATCCTGATTAAATGCTAATCTCACCCACTTGCATTCTCTAGATTTGGCCACTTGCACATGAAATTGCATTTAATTGATTTATCAAAATCTTTATTTTCAACTTGGCATAAAGGAGAATATTCTCCAAGTTTGAATCTCCCCCCAAGTGGACATGTACACTCAACAGAGCATTTATGAGGCCTTACATGTCTCTTACATGTCCCCTTCCAAAGGTCAAACTCAACATTCATTGCAAAATTTGAATTCAAATTTTCCCTCTCATGGGCACTCTTCCCAAATCTTGCACAACCATTGGCCTATCATCACTTGACAAGTGGCCTTATCTTATTGGCTTGATCTTTGTCCCACATTGGTCCTTTCAACACTTAGCATTTTGAAAATCTATAAAATAGAGGCTTCATCTCTTATCAAATCCTTCACAATCTCTTCACAAATCCATCATCTACATAACTTGATGCAAGGTCATTCTCTTTGAGAACTTATCTTGTCCATTTATCATCTCCATATCCATAGCAATTTCATCACTAGCTTATCAATCAAGGATTGGGAAAGGGTCACTAGCACATGTGACACCAATCCACTATAAGATGCTAGTTTGATCATTAGAATGATGCCTTTCTATGTTTTGCTTGTTTCATTGGCATCATTCTTGTGATTAGATGAATCTTATAGGGGATCTTTTGTTTGCTTTGGTTTACTAACAATACTAAGGATGTTTGTTTTTGATCCAATGCAGATTTAGGGTCCTACATATGGCGCTAGAGGGAGGGCAGTTTTAGAAAATCTTTCATGAAATATTAAATGTTGCCTCACTGTTATTATGATTTCTTTAGTTTTTAAGTCAGAATTGTTTGTTGTACGTAGACATTACTCTCACAAAAATTTTTTTTTAGCTAAATCTTGTGCTCTGCTTTTATTGCAAAATATGCATATAATATGTCTATGCTTCGATGTTTTGTAGTCATGTTACAGAACAAGTCAATTCTGATTTATTAATGTTGAAAATTTCTCAGGCACATTTGCTATTAAGTTGTTCTGTTAGGTTACTTGCGAAAGTTAATAACCTCGCACAACCAACTCCTTTGAGTCCTCAGCCACTTTGTTATTGTGCTTTCACTTTCAAGCCAACTCTTATCAAAATTCCACCTTGGAACTATATTGCCACAGAAGTTCGCCTCTGGCTAATCAGCATAGGAGCCGTCTTGTTTAGATGTGGTCCAAACCTGTACCCAACAGCCTGACTGAATGTCCCAATCATCTGTATGTTTGTGCGAATAATAACTAGTTTTGTACTTTTCCTTTGCAGCAACTATGCTACTTGGACTGTTGCCTTGGCCAGTAAATCATTAAACCAATGGAACAAGGCACTTTACAGCAAGCCCAGAGACATCTCCAGCTACATTACCAAGAGTTGTTGAAGTTACACCATTCTTGAATATTAGGAAGAGTATAAAAATGATTCTAAAATATGAGCCAATCACCTCCTAACACAAACGATGTTGCTAGTAACCATAGTCGTTGTAGTTGAAACGTATGAAGCATGCTTTTACTCGGGTTTCCATTTATTGCTTAGTCGTGCACCATATAAACTGAATTTGGCTTAACACCTGCCAATGGCATTCTGTCACACGGTTCACAGCCTTGTCTATGCTTCTTCCACATTTGCACATACTCTGTGAGGATGCTAACCAAAGTTCGCAGGCCCCTCTTCTAGGCGTGGAGGAGAACAAGAAAATATCAGAAGCATAAATCCAGTGAAGACGCTGCCTAAAGATTGTTGAAATTGGCTTTTACACTTACCATCTGCTTTCTCTCTAGCGCAGCTCTGAAGCTTTCTACATTGCGCGCAGCTAGGGAGAATGCTAGCAAAGGCTATGGAATTTGGTTTTACACTTGTCAATAGCGTTTGCTTAAAAGTTTTTGAAACCTATTCAATGAATCCATTTGGCGCGAGTCCTATTTTTGCTATCTTTACATTTGCTGTTGTCATATTTGTGCGAATCATAGCATTATGGTTTTTACTATCATGTAAGTACTGACAGTGATTGTTCCATTGAATTTATTGGTGATTCCCATCGACGCATTCAGATAAGCACTCTCGCACTCTGATAAGAATAGATTTAACATCCACAAAAGGCATACTTAGTGCTGTGGCAGGCAACAGTTGGAACGAATTGAATATGTTTAATCGATTGTCAATAGATGGAGATTAATGAATTTAATCCGTTGTCAGCAATTTACCATTTTTTTCCTTCTATTGCTCGTACCATTAGCTAGCGACTTTTTTATCTGTAGTTTAAGTTTATTACGGGACATACATTTTATTGGTCTGAGATTTCATTTCACCTCATCGCCATTATTGCCTGTCTTATCATAAAAAAACATCATTACCAAAAAGCTTCACATCACCTCTAATCGCTGAATGTTCATCATCCTTGCGGGAGGGTAATGTCGGCTAGCTGTAGCCATAGAACTGTTAACCGTAGCCACAGATGATGTTTGTGAAGTGTTGGGAATAGAGCCATGCCCAGTAAACTACAACCGGGTCACAGATATTAGTCTATAGAAAGCGACAATATCAGGTGGGCGTCCATTCTTATCTATTTCTCGCAAGGTATTCAATGCCTCATCATGATTTGACCGACCTTTATACAGAGTTTTAAATGCAAATTTGACTAGGCCAATCTCTTTGTCGGTGCTCTCAAAGGTTTCTTTCTACCCACGACATCTGTCTGGTAGTTGATCACTTTGCCAACTTCTATTGGTGACATTTACTGCTGGGACATCACAGTCCTTTCGCCTGTACATAATCAACATTTGTACGAGGCATCAATCGTAATTCTTTAGTGGGTGCAGTTTCATTTTCTTTTTTCGGTCAAACCCTACAGTCACATTAGAGACCAGCCGCCAGCCCTAGGCACTCGAGTTTTTCACCATATTAGTAGATGCTTTTTATGCTAATAAACTCTTTTGATTTTCTCCTCGGGCTACTAAATGATGTAACATTGGTAGGCATTCAACATTAAATTGGAAATCAGATGGTTTTTAATGAACCATATTCTATTGGACAAAACAAACAAAGAAGATTGGCAATTTTGGCAAGTAGGTTTCAAATCTGGACATAATGAATGGCTGCACAAGTACACCAAAACTAAGAAAACGACATTGAGTGTTCTATCAGATTTATTGGGTAATTTTGGTTGTCATTTTAATATTGTTAAAGGTCTTTGTATATTATATTGCTATTCAATCTCAAAATTTAATGTTTTTCTACATTAATATTGTTGTATATGGTTTTGAATGCTAACAATTTGAAGATCTTGCAGAAAGAAAAATGACAAATTACTAAGAGAGGCGAATCATGAAGGCTACAAATGATTGAATAATATTGTTTTCTTTGAGGGAAAACTCAACAAACTATCATTTTAACATATGTTTTTTGTTGGAGTAATTTTTTTTTCTCTTTTTTTTTCTCAAGTACATATCAATATACAATTTGCAAATTTAAATATGTCAATATTTGATTTGCAGGATTTCTTGAAGATGATGATGTAATAGGCGAAGGAATTCAAAAACATCAAGTAGATTTAAGTTAAAGAAAACTAAGCATTTGAACTCGAAATCGACAAAGCATTTTTTAATGCTCAAGGCTTCCATTTATTGCTTTAATTTTCTGTTTTAACCCAACTAGATCATTGTTTTCTTTCAATGTTGGATTAAAATTGAACCCTAGAAACTGACTAGACATTGTTTTTGGGTTTAAAATTGAACAAGGCAAACTTCACACTTCATTTTGGTGCTTAAAATGAATTCACAATTGCTTTGAAGGCTATAAAATGAACAAGTGCTTGAATTGTGTGATTTTGTCTTTGGTGCATTTTGAGTGCGTATCCTCTCCCCTTGCGCTTCGTGCGATCTAGGGTGCAAGAGAAACATTCAAAAAAGCATTTTATTGCTTTGAAACACTTCGATTTGGGTTTAAAAATTGAATATCTTATACGAGTGTGAGTAGGGGCATTTTCGCGTACATTCTCTTTCTTTGTGTCATCAAAGATTGATCGAGTTACGGATTATGTCTTTGCTTGCTTTTGTTTATCTTAGAGGGCCTGCCTTGGGGAAAAAGTACTCACCCAAGGGAACGACTCAACCAGTAACACTCTAAAGCCAAGAGTATTTCCAGCTGGGATATAAATGTGGGTATTGGTTAAACGCCATTATCACGCTGTTGGCTCCGACAAGATGGATCCGAAAGGGGACTTTTGCCGTATGGGTCAATCTCCACGAACAGAAAGTCCTTACTAGAACCCATGTGCTAGAATTTTCCAAAATCCTTAATCTATTTGTTGGTGCAAGAACGGTCATTCTGAAGCCGCCCCACACTTTTACGATCTTTAGTAGAAATGGAAAACATGCCATGGGAGTTTCATGGGTGTTGATGCTTCGCTGCCCCGATTGACGTTAATGAGCCGTGGAGGGGAGCCAGTGGGGTCAGGCATCTAACCATTCGCTAAAGATAGGTGTAGCTAGACTTTTCCAAGTGGGGATTCAACAAATATTGTCTTACACATCCATAGGGCTTGTAATTGTTCTTCATTTGAAAACACAGTGTGGTATTCAAAAACATTTTGCAAACAAACATTCAACATGATTCTCAAAATTTCAAACCCTTTTGAAGACAAATATCATTGACTCAATCCATATGTTACTGCTTTCCCTTGGGATTCACGTCCTTAGAGGTTCCTAAGCATTGGATTATACCTCAATTTGTCTTCTTGAGTAAACAATAGGAAAACCCTTGCCTTAAGTTCATTGAATTTCCACATAAAATATCTTGTGGGGTTTAAAGAAATTAAGACATTGGACATCTTAGTTTGAAACTTTAATCAAAGAGTGTGTTTGTGGTAAAAAGTACTCATTAAGCAAAGATAACAAATTGGACCCCACACATGTGCTTGATATCTTTTGGTCATATTGGTCTTTTGATTGCTCTTAGAGAAAAGTGTGTTCTTCAATACCTTGGCCTAGTAAACAAAGTCTCTCTAAAGTATCTAAGGATCAAAATCAAACACTTCATCCATCCAAACATTTATCAAAATTCATCCATCCAAACAACTTTAGAGCTTTGGAAACATCATTACCTAGACTTGGGTACATCCCTAAAATCACTTTTTTAGCTAGGTGTGTTTGGATGAATCCTTCCACGCACACTTAGTTAAATTATCAACCATCCTTTGAACAAGTTCATCCTAAGATCACATCCAACATCTTAGGGTTTACAAGTTCATCATCCAAATCAACCAATCGAAATCAAAATCCCTAAGTCTAGCATTGATAAAAAGTCCCTAAACTTTCATCATTCATATCATTTACACCTTTCGTCCTTCATCTCATCATTGGTCCTAAGAACCTTAGAGGTCACTTTGCAACAAGGTGAAAACACAAGAGGAACATGGAATACAAACTTGATCCATACATCTTGAGTAATCCAAATCAATTGAATCTTCAAAGCCTTACAATGCCAATTGATTATCAAAACTCACACTTATACAATCCATACATGGGACCATTACCTTCGATAAATGTCAATAGAACAACAAGTGCGAGTATGCCCAAATCAAAGATTGGAACACATTTCCCGATGATAAATCCAAGTCCAAACCTACAAGTCTATCAATCGAACAATCAATCCATGAGCCTTCAAATGAACAACATCATCCCATCAAATCCCTACAAGCAAAATGAGAATTTACCAAGCACAAGTATTCCAAACATGAGCAATGGTCAATTTCAACCCATCATCACGAATCAAAATATTGTCCAAAATCAAACACAACTACACATCCCAAATCCACTTAAACAAAAGCCGAATCAAGGGAGTCAAATTCAAAATCAAGATCAAATTTCACTTGAGCAACTTGCTTCACATGCCAAACTAATTGAACTATTGGGAAAAGAGATATCTTCACTCCAAAATCAATACAATCTTCCATTGGTTAATTCATGTCATCAAAGCATTGAGTTGTGTCCGCAACCACAACAATATCTCCAAGGTCAAGATGTTAGATATCAAGGTCAACCGCATCAACAAATCCAACCCCCACGTGTCGAAGATCAACCACCACATCTCCAAAATCAATCACCACAAGGTCAACTTAAAGTGCAAATCTCACAAAGAAACAAGTGACAATACACACCACTTGGGAGACCAATCGAATCAGTCTTGCAACAATTGGTACAAGAAAATCTCATCAAGCTCCCCATCTATGGGAACTATCAAGAACCCCTAGTTAAACCACCAGGGTATAATGAGGAGCACCATTGTGATTATCACAAAACAAAGGGACACACAACATTAAGTTGTATTTGACTAAAAATTCTCATCCAAGACTTGATTGATCAAAAGTTAATTGCTATTGGGGACAATGATAGCATTGTCAATCTCTCCACCACAATTGTTGAAAATAATGATCAAGATCTATCCGTCAATAAAGATGTTTTCATCTCATCCAATGAGGCATCAACCAATGATTATGTCAAAAATGTCTCTACATCACCTAATAAGTTAGAGGATATATCTCGAGAATTTATTCCAAAACATAATCAAAATCCTTCATCAAAGTCTAGCAATGGTCCTTCCCAAGACATATTGACATCCTTCGACCTCATGGCTACAGATACTAAAGGAACCCTAAACTCGACACTTGAGGATGTTGAACCACTTACCATGTCTAATGAAGATATCCAAGCACCATTTGTAAGCGATCCATCCTTTGAAACTGAACCATGTCAAGAGCTTGATCCAAAGCATATCGAAAGCAATCCCAAAATAAATCAAGATCAAAAATTTGTATCTCCAAGATACTACAATGATCTAATGGATATTCTCCTATCCACACAAGATGATCACATCCACATAACACTTACTCCTCCATCTACCCATGAGATGCTTTCTATGGATGGACACGTAGATGATCTTCATCTAGAACAAGATTGTGTTACACAAAAAGAGCAGATTCTTAACTCCTACAATCAAATGGAGTTGTCAACATCGATCAAATATGTCCCAAACTCAGATTGAGGACACATGAATAAAGATATCCATCATTATCCACTCAACAAGTCGATAGAACATCCAGAGTTAGCAGAGCAACAAATTGAAAGAATGTCACCTACGGTGGTCATCTATCAGAGAACACTTATTGAAAAAGAGCTCTTGGATCAAGAGAAATAAAAGCATGAAGGTACTACTTCCACCATACTGGGGGCAACTTTGTCTCAAGCAAACGTCAACATAGGGAGCACAAAGAATCCTTATGATGAAACTAGTGTCAATACTACAACCAGCCACACCATGAATCTCCATGCACCCATCACCTCATCCACGAATTGGGACCAACGTCAAAAGAAATATTTGAATCAAAGTATGTTATCAAAGAAAAAGAAGCTGAGAAGCATAATGGACAAATCAAATACATATGGATACCAAAGAATACAAAGAAAGATCATCCCTATCAAACTCCATCAGTCAAAGAAACTATGGAAAAAAATCAAAAAGGGAAATGTATCCATCAAAGATGTCTCCAAAAGAAAAAGCAAGCTTTTCAAGCAACGTACAAAGTGTATCAAGCAGTTGGTCCTAATTCCACGCACACTTTTGTATCCACCCATCATTGCTCATCTTCCCAAGTTTGGAGAGTCAAAGGTTCCAAATTGTCAACCAATCCATCTCTTATACCTAAGCACACTCCATCCATGCCTCCACGCATAATATCCAATTCTTACATTGACCGTGTATTGGAAACAACCCTTCATCATAAGATTCAGAAGGCACTTTATCGCGATGTACGCACAAAGATAGAGTTAACTCCGATATCGACGAAGTAGGTCAAGAATCTCAAAAGTTGTATTCAAGTGCACGTATCTTAGCAAAGCAACTTCTTCAAGCAGGATATCAATGGAACATTATGATAGGGGCATCTACATCAACACCACCAGGTGGTTCAGCATGAATCTTTCAGAAAAAATACAAAAAAATCAAAAATTATGAAAATCCAAAAAAATCAGAAAAAGGATTGAAAACAGTAAAGAGAAAAAAATCGTCCTCTAGTGAAAACTGCATGGGCGGCGCTTTGGGCAATACCATGATGAAAACCTGGAAAACAAGCGTCATGTGTAGAATCGAGCATCTATGTGCGCCACTTCGGGTGAAAGCATCTCATCCCATCTGTAATAAATCCACCATCCATCCATCTCAACCATAATAAATCCATTCATCCTTGAATCATTTATCCAATGCATTTTCATCCATCTGCATCCATCATCCAAGTTATCTTGATCTTGAAAAATTTTGGGGCACGCTTTACACTTGCTTACAGTAAAAATCTTGACATGGGCCGTTTTCATTGAGCTTATCCTATGCAGCATTATTTGAGCTATGAAGCATTATCCAATGAGCTTTCATTATTTGAACACCTTATCTTATCACAATATAATCCTTGGCATCCTTTGTGTATCCATATCCATCCATCTACACACCTATCCAAGCATCCATCCATCGTATTCAAGACATTGCTAGACATTGGGGGCAGATATTTACATCTTGCTTCAGGAATAAATCTTGGTCTATATCCTCCAACTTATGTGGTGATCCGAACATTGGAAAACGTGAAATTAAAATGGTCAAGCATTTGTGATCCAAAATCCAAATCATAGCCCATGGCATATTTTGACGAAAAGAAATTCCTTATCAGTCTTCATCTTTTGTCGAACATCAATCCAAATAATCACTATCAGTTGCATCTAATGCACCCATCAAACGTCACATCAAATCATTCGATCAACTTTTGATCCAAATCAAGCTTCATCAAACATGATCAATCAAATCCAATCAAAAAATCATCTCAAGATATCCTTGTGTTGCTTAACACTATCCTTGCATTGTTGTGTATCCTCAACAATGTTATCATCATCACCAATCCATCGATTTGATCAATCAACCTTAGCTTGATCTTCAACAAAATCCTAAACAGAGCACTGATATCATCACATATACATATCAAAATAGTCAAAATCATGTGAAAATCCAAAAACATTCATAAAATCAGAAAACATCAAAAACATTGGAATCCGAACTACGCCGTCTTTGAGCTTAAACGTAGGCAAGACTAATCTTTGATCAGCCCCTGAGACATCAAAATCCAAAAACATCCGAAAAACATCAAAATCCAAAAACATTCAAAAAACACAAAATCCAAAACATTGGAAAATAAAAACAAAACATTTGTAAAACTTCAAAAAACACTAAAACAGCCTCAAAACATTCCAAAACATCAAAAATATCCATTTGAAAAATCCATCCATTCATCTCGGCCTAATTTTAAATAATCAATTTCATAATAAATCGATTATTACCTTTCATCCTGCAACGCGAAAACGTAAACAATCACAACAGCTTAGCAAAAGCAAGCTTCAATCAAAGTAAAATCAAAAAATCTAAACAACGTGACTTCTAAAACAAAATTAAACTTTGATCATTTTCGCATTACGTCACCAACCTTATATCAATAACC